>SKCR01004846.1:0-93133 GCA_019454045.1 Zanthoxylum bungeanum | reverse complement strand
GTAAGCCGTTGGGCTACAAATGGATTTTCAAACGGAAGATGAAGTCAGATGAATTAATAGATAAGTACAATGCAAGACTTGTCATAAAAGGTTATAGATAAAAATAATATATTGATTACTTTGATACTTATTCACCAGTTATCCATATAATTTCAATAAGAATGCTTATAGCAATAACAACTATATTTGGTCTTGAAATACATCAAATGAATGTAAATATGAAATTTTTAAATGGTGAATTGGATGAGGAAATTTACATGGAATAACGAGAAGGTTTTAATGTTCCTAGACAAGAATACAAGGTGTGCAAACTTGTAAAATCATTTTACAGATTAAAACAAACACCTAAATAAAGACATGAGAAATTTGATAAAGAAATGTTGTCAAGTAGATTCAAAATCAATGAGTGTGATAAGTGTGTATACACTAAATCAACTCAAAAATGATATGACATTGCGAGTCTCTACGTAGACGATATGTTGATGATTGTTAGCAATTATGAGATGATTCAATATACCAAGAAAGTATTGACCAACAAATTTGACATGAAAGATTTAGGAGTACCTGATGTGATCCTAAAAATTAAGATTTCCATAATATAAGAGAGATACATATTATCTCGTGTTCATTATGTTGAGAAGATACTGAGAAATATAATAAATGAGATCAAAACATAGCTAGAACTCATGTGGACATAACTCTTTATTTGTCAAGGAATACTGGTTCGAGTGTATCATAATTAGAGTATTCAAGAATCATCATGAGTCTAATGTATCTCACAAATTGGACACGACCTGATATCGCTCGAGCTGTAATTAGACTTAATAGATATACAAGTAATCCAGATCATAACCATTGGAAAGTCATAGTAAGAGTTTTGAGGTCTCTAAGAGAAATTTCAAAATATGGTTTGCATTATATGAGATATCATGTTGTTCTAGATGGATATTATAGACACTGGTTTTCGGCCGAGGTCCACAATCGAGAATTTGGTTGGGGCACTAGCGATCCTACAAAACAATAAGGTAAAGTGAACGGGAAGTACTGGCCACCAGTGTGGTGGAAGCCAAAGGCACTCTGACGCCCAAGTCAGTAGTGGAAATGAGCTGTAAATACCGTAGAATGAGGAGCAATGCCAGATATTACCTTGATCCCCGTGAGTTGCCGTGAGGGCGGTAGGTAGAGGGTTCTGAGAGTTCTAGAGTGAATATTGTTAAGCTATGAGTAGTAGAGCTTGTGTTAGTTCCCCATTTCCATTGTAGACTTATTCTCTTATATACACACTCGAGAAACGTGTGTATTTAATGCTTTAATGGCTTGTCCGTTTGGTGCTGGAAATGGCTGATCCATGATGGGAGGCAATTTATGAATCTGAACGTGTCATGGGCTGGCACATGAGGGGTTATGATGTTATTTAGGTAAGGTTTTTTCTTGGGTACGGGCTTGAGAAACAACTTGGACCAATATAGGCTTATAAAAATGGGCTTCCTCTGAGGGTATTCGGTCTTTAGATTGATTGGAGATGAATGTTGGGCCTTCCCCTTGTGCGTGGGCCTGAGAAAGTAATTGGGCCTTGTGGTATATTTTCGGAACTGTCAAGGGGAACTGGGGCACCTTTGATATTGGTCCTGAAATGAAAATTCAAAAATGCCCTTAGCCCAAATTTGGCCCGTACAGTTTGTCCCCTACTCTCTAAGTCAATGAGTCATTGGCTTGGAGAGTACTCATTGGTCGTGTCGTCTGAGATAAAACGGATAAGTCTGCTCGCCGAGAGCATGAGTTAACTAAAGATCTAAGCACTCTCATTGACTTTGACACGTGTTGTGGTAATGCCTTCGTTGTCTGACCCAGAACGTGATTGAGTGTCTTCAATGTCGTCTGGACAGTATTGTATAAGTCTTGAAGTTGACTGAACGTGAGTCAATGGAGATGTTCTCAGTGAACAAAATCAGATGATGATCTCGGGTATACTTCACACGACCGAGTTTGGTTAAAATCTTCAACTTGCCTTGATACGTCTCAGTTGACAGAACCGAATGATATTTTTTGAAATACTCCACACGATTGGTCAGAGGATAGGGATGGCAATTTTACCCGCAAACCTGTAAAAACCTGCCCGTAATGGGTAGGATTTGGTAAATATATTAGTGGGTGTGGTGCAAGTTTGGTAATTTAAAGCAGAACCTGATGCGGGTGCGGTGCGGGTTTGGTATTTAAGAAAAAAATACGGGTATCCGCTTACCCGCAATATTATTTTTTATTAATTAATATTTTTAGGACAATATTAAGAACCTGCATATAAAAACAACTAACAAAACCTAAACCTAAACCTTAAACACTAATCCACAGTTCCACACTCCCACTCAGCCGCAGCCCGCAACCTGCCCAACTGAAGATTTTTTGCATGACTATTATTATTTTTTTTAATCACACTTGTTAATAAAATTATAATACAAAAATTTGGATTAAGTTCACATGATCAGAAATGTGAGAGGAGCAAAATAAGCTAGTGTTTGCTGCAACTTCAGTAGCTTTCCTGCTTCTTCATTACACTTACACCACTTGAGCCTTGTAAGCATCACTTTCATTACACTTATTATAAAAAAAATATGACCAAAGGTTGGTGATTACTTTTTAGCTTATTTTCGATTGAGTTGGCTAACTTATATAATTATAATTATGAAGGGAAGAACTCATTTTAATTATGTTAATATGAAAAAATAAACATATGGTACTGAGTCTTTCACACATTATGTTATCTATGTACTGTATATACATACATTGCATGTTGTATATGTCAAATGAAAAACAAATGTGAAAACTATAGCTAGCAATTAAAAATAAATTATTTAATTAAAAAAATTATATTATTAAGAACACAAAGTAATTTAATATTTTAAAAACCCGCAAAAAATTTGTTGGGTACCTATGCAGGTTTGGTAATTTATTTTTATATGCGGTGCAGGTTTGGTAATGAAAATTAAAACCCACAACGGGTATGATGCGGGTTTGGTAATTTATTTACATATACGGGTGCAAGTTTGGTAATGGAAAACCCGTAGCATACCTTAACCACTGCCATCCCTATCAGAGGACCAATGGAGCCCCCTTCTCGCCTGGACCAGATGAAAGTCCATGTCTGAGCTCGGCTCAATCATGAGCCAATTGTGGAATGTTCCTATCGACTGGACCTGATGAAGGCCAGGAGCTCAGCCATTTGACTGGTGCTGAATAAGAACCAAGTCGAGCCTACATGTCGTATGGACCAGATTAAGGTCCAGATCTGAACTTGACTTAATCATGAGCCAATTGGGGAATGTTCTCGTCGACTGGACCTGATGAAGGTTATTAGCTCAGCCATTTGACTGGTGCCGAATAGGAACCAAGTCGAGCCTACATGTCATCTGGACCAGATGAAGGTCCAGGTCTGAACTTGACTCAATCATGAGCCAATTGGGGAATGTTCATGTCGACTGGACCTGACGAAGGCCAGGAGCTCAGCCATTCGACTTGCACCGAATAGGAACCAAGTCGAGCCTACATGTTGTCTGGACCAGATGAAGGTCCATGTATGAACTTGACTCAATTATGAGCCAATGGGGAATGTTCCATCGACTAGACCAGATGAAGGTCAGGACAATCTCCAGCCTACTGGTCTGTGGATGCTGGTTTTCACCCGAGGTCCACAATCGAGAATTTGTAGTATGGGGGCACTAGCGATCCTGCAAAACAAAGGTAGAATGAGCGGGGAGTACTGCCCACCGGTGTGGTGGGTGCCGTAGGCACTCCGACGCCCAAGTCAGTAGTGTGGATAAGATGAAAGTAGGGAGAATATGGCCTGAAGTTACCTCTATCTCAGTTTATTTGCCGTGGGGGCAGAGTGTTTGATATTTCTCGAGTGATATGATGTGGAATTATGTCATGTTGGATGCCTCTTCATGCCATGACCCTTCTCTTTTATAAGTCCTCTGATATGGCGTCATTTACCGTTCTCCTGCCCGTTGGGATTTCTGTAACTGTAGACTTAATGGTGGTGTTTATGACTATCTCTGTAACTGCTGATTTAATTAGTGGGGTTTATGAGTTTAGGCGTTTTCCTAACCTGGTTTTTGATGAGAGATCGGCGATGGGCTGGTATGGTCTCTCTGCCCGGTATTGGTTTGGATTTGATAGTGGGCCTTGAGTCTCTGGTTTCGTGGTTGGCCCAGGGGTGAAATATCGGTTTGACCATTGGGTTCAAATTTGGCCCATACAGTTTGTCCCATACTCTCCAAGTTTATGAGCCTCTGACTTGGAGAGTACCTTTGTGCATGTCGAATGAAACGAGACACGGGTAGTTGTTTTACTGATCCTGGCATAGGCTCAAAGCTAATCCACACGGTGTTTCGTCGTATGGACTGGGGAAAATCCATGTTTTTCCTTGATTCGTCATGAATCTATGGGGGATGTCCCCAGTCGACTTTGAACCAGATGAAGGTTCAGAAATTGTATCACTTGACATGTCGTATGAACTGTGGGAATTCTATGTCTTCAATTGACTCGACGAGAGTCCATGAGGGATGTCCATGGTCGACTGAACCAAATGAAGGTTCATGAGTTATTTTATTCGACATATCGTATGGACTGAAGGAAGTCCATATCTTCAATTGACTCGACGAGAGTCCATGAGGGATGTCTCCGGTCGACTGAACCAGATGAAGGTTAATGAGTTATTTTATTCGACATGTCGTACGGACTGAGGGAAATCCATATCTTCATTTTACTCGACACGAGTCCATAGGGGATATCCTCGGTCGACTGAACCAGATGAGGGTTCAAGATTTATTTCACTCGACATGTTGTATGGACTGAAGGAAGTTCATATCTTCAATTGACTCGACGATAGTCAATGAGGGATGTCCCTGGTCGACTGAACCACATGAAGGTTCATGAGTTATTTTATTCAACATGTCGTATGGACTGAGGGAAGTCAAAGTCTTCAATTGACTCGATATGAGTCTACGAAGGATTCCCCAGTCGACTGAACTAGATGAAGGTTCGGGAGCTAATTCACACGACATTATCGTATGGACTGTGGGAAGTCCATGTCTTCAATTGACTCGACGTGAGTCCATGGGGGATGTCCCCGGTCGAATAAACCAGATGAATGTCATGATAATCCCCATACTACGGGTCAAAAGACTAGATGAGTCTTCAATGTCGTCTGGACTTGATGAAAGTCTATGAAG
The DNA here is from genome assembly GCA_019454045.1 of Zanthoxylum bungeanum. Classification (NCBI taxonomy): domain Eukaryota; kingdom Viridiplantae; phylum Streptophyta; class Magnoliopsida; order Sapindales; family Rutaceae; genus Zanthoxylum; species Zanthoxylum bungeanum. The sequence continues at coordinate 87,905 of SKCR01004846.1, read as the reverse complement.
GTCTCCACTCCACTAGTCCTGATGAAGGTCCAAGAGAGACTATGGTCGACTGGACTTGATGAATGTCTAGGAAGATCTTCACTTCTCACTCTACAATCCTCACTCTACGAGACCTGACAAAGGTTAGCGAGGGTTTTCATTCCTCATTCTACAATCCTCACTCTACAAGACCTGACAATGGTCAGTGAGGGTCTGCATTCCTCATGACAAATGCCAATGGGGTTTTTCATTCTTCATTCTACAATCCTCACTCTACAATACCTGACAATGGTCAGTGAGACTTTTCATTCCTCATTCTACAAGAGATGAAAAATGCCAATGAGGGTCTTCATTCCTCATTCTACAATCTTCACTCTACAAGACCTGACAATGGTTAGTGGGGGTCTTCATTCCTCACTCTACAATCCTCACTCTACAAGACCTGACAAATGTTAGTGAGGGTTTTCATTCCTCATTCTACAAGACCATATATGTAGTGTCGAATGAGATCTTTAACAAGTGCCAAGCTTCACATGGTAGTGTCGACTGAGATCCTTAACAAGTGCCAAGCTTCACACATGTAGTGTCGAATGAGACATCTTCCTCATGTTGAGTCTCCATACATGTAGTGTCGAGTGAGATATCCTTGCCAAGTCTTCTTACATGCATGACGTATGGAATGGCATCACTCCAAGTCCTAATACATGTAGTGTCGACTGAAATGTCTGTAAAGTCTTCATACAAGCATGTCGACTGGAATATCATCACTCCATACATGTAGTGTCGAGTGAGATATCCTAATATCAAGTCTTCTTACATGCATGAAGACTGGAATGTCATCACTCCAAGTCCAAATACATGTAGTGTCGACTGAAATGTCTGCAAAGTCTTCATACAAGCATGTCGACTGGAATATCATCACTCCATACATGTAGTGTCGAGTGAGATATCCTAATACCAAGTCTTCTTACATGCATGATGACTGGAATGTCATCACTCCAAGTCCTAATACATGTAGTGTCGACTGAAATGTCTGCAAAGTCTTCATACAAGCATATCGACTGGAATATCATCACTCCATACATATAGTGTCGAGTAGGATACTCAACAATTGCCAAGTCACATATTGTATTGTCGACTGAGACTCCAATAACAATTACTAAGCTATATGTTGTAATGTTGACTGAGACACCTATAACAATTACCAAGTTATATGTTGTAATGTCGACTGGGACACCCATAACAAGTCTCAAACTATAAATTGTAATGTCGACTGGGACACCCATAATAAGTCCCAAACTATAAATTATAATGTCAACTAGGACATCTATTACAAGTCCCAAGCCACACATTGATGTCGATTGGGATATTCTAAAAAGTGCAAGCCATACTTGGTAATATCGACTGAGATGTCCACGCCAAGTCTTCATTAGAGTATAGTCTATTTTGACATCCTCCTCACGCCAAGTCTCCAAACATGTATTGTCGACTTAGGATGTCCACACAAAGTCTTCATTCGGGTATTGTCGACTGAGACATCTTCCTCATGCCAAGTATATCTCTTCATCGTATGAGGTGAATGGTAGGAAAAATTGTTCCACTGAAGGGACGCGCCTTGTTCCTGATGAGGGTCTATGAGACTACGGTCGAATGGAGTCTAGAGTCGAAGGCAATTCATTCATGTAATATGGAGAATATAATTATCTTCTCATTTCGCCTGAAAGAGATGACTACCCAACCATGTAGTATAGAGTTGAAGGCAATCCATGCAAGCCATATGGAGGAGATGAAAATCCTTTCAGTCGTCTGAATGTGGTGACAGTCCTTCAATGTCGTATAGAAATTATAACAATTCTTCTATGTAGCCAGATGGCCATCCACCTTATTGTATGGAGAATATGATAATATTTCCATGTAGTCTGGAGTGGATGACATTCCTAGAGAATATTTCTTGGTCGATTGGGTATGCTGGAGGAATATGAGGGTATTCTCATGTCGAATGGAAGAAGTATATCGATTGGGTCTGATGATTTTTTATGTGGTCGATTGGAACACATATATTTCTCCCTAAGTTGTAGTTTTGTGAAGGTCGTTTTCTTTTAAAGTGATCAATGAATACTTGTCTGGGAAGCTATGATGTCCCCAAGGCGACAATGGGCGGCTTCTGGCCTTTTTTTTGTCTAATTACATCATGTGATATCTTATTGAGAAGTATTACTAGCACATCATTTATTATATCGCTTGGGAGGATTCAAACTTCTTTCATTGTCATGGTTGGTGGAGTTTCCTCTCTTATTGTTCCTCTTATCTTCCTCCCACCTAATCTCAATGTGGGCCTGAGCCATTGCTTGATCCATTATGTAGCATCGAATTTTAGTGAGCTTTTTGTAGAGTTTACTTTATGAAAGTAATCCATTTCTGAATGCTTCCACTGCAGTAGGTTGATGGAGATCTGGGATTGTTATCATATCTTTATTAAAGCGAGCCACGTAGCTTCGCAATGGCTCCCCTCTCAGTTGCTGAATGGCATTGAGGTCATTGATGGTCTTCTCACGCTTGCAAGAACTTGCAAAATGCTCCACGAATTTGTCTGCTAGATGTTGGTAAGACTCAATGGATCTGAATGGGAGATTGATGAACCAGGTGAGGGCAGGACAAACCAATGTTTCTCCAAATCATCTGCACATTACAGCCTCTCATTAGTGGTGAGCCAAGCCTGTTGACATCATTTTATATTTATAGTGGACAACATGGTCGTCTGTGTCTGTGGATCCATCATACAACTTCATATCTAGTGGGCTGAACTTTCGTGAGAGTTCAATGAAAGTAATGGATCCCAAAAAGGGAGTATCTGAGATAGTGACGGCTCAGATTTTTCTCACTGGTAGTCTGACACCAGGTAGGCTGGAGAGAATTGCATCTTTGAACTCCTGCATTTCCTTGCACATGGTTGAGGCAACTTGCTGTGCTTGGTCGGTTGGGGAGATATGTTGATTTCTTTCTTGAATTGGTGGATGGTTTTCTGATGGCGGATTATCACTCGCCATATTATTGAATACCCCTAGTAGATTGGTTAGGATTGTAGGATTGTTGGGATGGCCTGGAGTGTCCTGATGTTGGGAGGTTGAAGAAATTTGCTCCAATTGCTTCTGGAGGGTTATATTGGAACTTCGCATGACTTGATTCTCTTCTTCTAAGGCGCGTAATCGTTCTTGGAGTATGGCCAGCTGCGTTGTCACATGATCTGGAGTTTGCTCACTGCTAGAAGCCATGGTTGATTGTGTTTTAGGAATCGTAGACTGAAAGATCTTTGCCTGTTATGAATCGCTACGGCCCCACGGTGGGTGCCAAATTGTGAATGCTGGTTTTCGCCCGAGGTCCACAATCGAGAATTTATAGTATGTGGGCACTAGCGATCCTGCAAAACAAAGGTAGAATGAGCGGGGAGTACTGCCCACCGGTGTGGTGGGTGCCGTAGGCACTCCGACGCCCAAGTCAGTAGTGTGGATAAGACGGAAGTAAGGAGAATAAGGCCTGAAGTTACCTCTATCTCAGTTTGTCTGCCGTGGGGGCAGAATGTTTGATATTTCTCGAGTGATATGCTGTGTAATTATGTCATGTTGGATGCCTCTTCATGCCATGACCCTTCTCTTTTATAAGTCATCTGATATGGCGTCATTTACCGTTCTCCTGCCAGTTGGGATTTCTGTAACTGTAGACTTAATGGTGATGTTTATGACTATCTCTGTAACTGCTGATTTAATTAGTGGGGTTTATGAGTTTAGGCATTTTCCCAACCTGGTTATTGATGATGGGAATGTTCTCATCGACTGTACCAGATGAAGGTCAGGACAATCTCCAGCCGACTAGTCCTGAAGGGGGAGTCTTCATGTCATATGGACTAGATGAAGGTCCAGGTCTTTATATATGTCATATACCATTGCTGATTTATGAGGAATTTTATTCCCCCAAGTTATCATAGCTATTTCTTTTCAGATTGTCTTCAGTCTACCGGATCTCATAAAGCTCTTAAACTGGTCTCCACTTCACTAGACCTGATGAAGGTCCATAATTATCCTCATTCTATTAGACTTGATGAAAGTCGGAGGGAGTCCACGGTCGACTGGACCTGATGAAGGTCCATGAGTCTTCTCTCAACCGGACTTGATGAAAATCCACGGGAGACTACACTTTTCTAGACCTGATGAAGGTTCAATGGATCTGATGAACATCTATGAGACTGCGATGGACTAGAGCTGATAAGAGTCATGTAGGGTACGGTCGACTGGAACTAATGAAGGTTCATGAAGATCCATGATAATATTCATCCTTCACTCTACAAGACATGATAAAAATCAATGAGACTATGGTTGAATGGATTTAATAAAGGTCCATGACGGTCTCACTCTTCACTCTACAGGACCTGATAAAGTTCCATGAGACAACGGTCGACTGGACCTGATGAAGGTCCAAGAAAGTCTCCATTCCAATATATCTGATGAAGGTACATGGGAGCCCACACTCCATCTGACCTGATGGAGGTACGCGGGAGTGTACAGTCGATTGGACCTGATGAAGGTCCAAGAAAGTCTTCATTCCACTATACCTGATGAAGGTACATGTGAGTCTACACTCCATCTGACCTGATGGAGGTACGCGGGAGTCTACAGTCGATTGGACCTGATGAAGGTCTAAGAAAGTCTTCATTCCACTATACTTGATGAAGGTACATGTGAGCCTACACTCCACTTAACCTGATAGAGGTGCGCGGGAGTCTACAGTCGATTGGACCTGATGAAGGTCCAAGAAAGTCTTCACTCAACTATACATGATGAAAGTATATGTGAGTCTACATTCCACTTAACCTGATGGAGGTGCGCGGGAGTCTACAGTCAATTGGACCTGATGAATGTCCAAGAAAGTCTTCACTCAACTATACATGATGAAGGTATATGTGAGTCTACACCCCACTTAACCTGATGGAGGTGCGCGGGAGTTTACAGTCAATTGGACCTGATGAAGGTCCAAGAAAGTCTTCACTCAACTATACCTGATGAAGGTATATGTGAGTCTACACTCTACTTAACCTGATGGTGGTGCGTGAGAGTCTACAGTCAATTGGACCTGATGAAGGTCCAAGAAATTCTTCACTCCACTATACCTGATGAAGGTCCATGAGAGTCTCCACTCCTGGTAGAAATCGACCGGACCTGATTAGGGTCAATGAAACTTCGGTCGAATGACTAATGAAGGTCCATAATAGCCTCCACTCTACAAGACTTGGTAGAGGTCGACTGGACCTGATTAAGGTTCATGAAACTTCGGTCGAATGACCAATGAAGGTCCATAAGAGTCTCCACTATACAAGACCTTATGAAGGCTTATGAGACTATGGTCGAATGAACCTGATGAATATCTATGAGAGTCTCCACTCTACAAGACCTTATGAAGGTCTAGGAGACTATGGTCGGCTGGACCTGATAAAGGTCCAAGAGATTCTCGTCGACTGGACCTTTCATATGAAGAATAGATGACAATCATTGCATGTCGACTGGAGAAGATGACAAACCTTTCATGTATTCTGAAGGAGATGGGAATCCTCTTAACGTCGTTTGAAGAAGATGACACTTCTTTCATGTCGTATGAAGGAGCTGACGATCCTTCTATGTCATATGGATGAGTTGTCAATCCTACATCATCTGGAAGATATGATAATTTTTTCATGTCATCTGGAGAAGAATACAATTTATCATTGTCGTATGGAGGAGATGACAATCATTCCATGTAGTCTGGAGTTGAAGGCAATCCATACATGTCATATGGAGAATAGATGACAATCATTCCACGTCGACTGGAGAAGATGACTTATCATTTCTTGTCTTCTGAAAGAGATGACAATCTTTCAATGCAGTTTGGAGTGGATGACATTTCATTAATGTCGTCTGGAGAAGAAGATAATCACTTCATATCGTATGAAGGAGATGACAATTCATCCACGTAGTCTGGAGTTTAAGGCAATCCATACATGTCATATGGAGAATAGATGATAACCATTCCACGTCGACAGGAGAATATGACTTATCATTTCATATTTTCTGGAAGAGATGACAATCTTTCCATGTCTTATGAAGGAGATGACAGTTCTTCCATATCGTATGGATGAGATGACAATCCTCTCATGTCGTCTGAAAGATGACGATCCTTCCATACAATATGGAGTAGATGACATTCTATCAATGTCGTCTGAGGAATATGACGATTTTTTCATGTAGTTTGGAGTTGTTGGTAATCCATATATGTCATATGGAAAATATTACTATTCTCTTATGTCGTCTGGAGGAGATGACAATCATATGTCATCTGGAGGGAATGACAATTCATTTGTGTCATCTGGAGCATATGACATATCATTCATATCGTCTGGAGAATATGACAATCTTCACATGTAGTGAGAGGTTGATGATGGTCCATCTACGTAGTCTGGAGGAGACAATTATTTTACATATCGTCTGGAGAAGATGAAAATCTTCATGTGTACTTTAGAGTTGATAGCAATTTATCCATGTCGTATGAAGAATATGGTTATCCTTCCACGTCATTGGGAGTTGATGATTTATAGGAAATGAGTGTCTGATGTTACCTTAGCTCGGTTTTTCCTTATTGGTAGTCTGACTCCAGGTACACTGGAGAGAATCGTTCATTTGAACTCCTGCATTTCCTTTCGCATGGAAGAGGCGACTTGTTGTGTTCGGTCGGCTGGAGAAATATGGTTTCTTTTTTGGTGATTTAGTGGATGGTCGCCTGATGGCGGATTTTCGCTTGCTACATTGTTAAATGCTTCTAAGATATCAGATCAGATGATACGATTATTGGGGTGCGCCTTTGGGGGGTTGAATAATCATGCTTCAATTACTTTTGGAGATTAGAATTGGAGCTTTGCATGGCTCGATTTTCCTCTTCCATTGATCGTAACTGTTCTTGTAGAGCGGCTAATTATGCCACCACGGGGTCTGGTGTTTGTTTGTTGCTTGAAGCCTTGGATAATTATGTTTGTAAGGATCATAGACTGAGTGGTTTTTGCTTGCAATGAATCGCTAAGGCCCCACAGTGGGTGCCAAATTATAGACGTTGGTTTTCGGCCGAGGTACACCATCGAGAATTTGGTTGGGGCACTAGGGATCCTGCAAAACAAGAAGGTGGAGTGAGCGGAGAGTACTGGCCACCAGTGTGGTGGATGCCGAATGCACTCTGACGCCCAAGTTAGTAGTGGAAATGAGCTGTAAATATCGTAGAAGGAGGAGCAAGGTCAAATATTACCTTGATCCCCGTGAGCTGCCGTGAAGGCGATAGATAGAGGGTTCTGAGAGTTATGGAGTGAACATTGTTAAGCTATGAGTAGTAGAGCTTGTGTTAGTTCCACATTTCCCTTGTAGACTTCTTCTCTTATATACACACTCGAGAAACGTGTGTATTTAATGCTCTTAATGGCTCGTCCGTTTGGTTCTGGAAACGGTTGATCCATGATGGGAGGCAATTTATGAATCTGAGCATTTCGTGGGCTGGCACACGAGGGGTTAAGATGTTATTTAGGTAAGGTGTTTTCTTGGGTACGGGCTTGAGAAATAACTTGGACCAATATAGGCTTATAATATGGGCTTCCTCTGAGGGTCTTCGGTCTTTAGATTGATTGGAGATGAATGTTGGGCCTTCCCCTTGTGCGTGGGCCTGAGAAAGTAATTGGGCCTTGTGGTATATTTTTGGAACTGTCAATGGGAACTGGGGTACCTTTGATATTGGTCATGAGGCAAAAAGTCAAAAATGCCCTTAGCCTAAATTTGGCTTGTACAGATACAACGATGCTAACTGGATATCTGATACAGTGGATTCCAAATCCATGAGTAGATTTATTTTCACAGTTAGTGGTGCAGTCGTGTCATGGAAATCCTCAAGCAAACATGTATTGTCCAGTCTACTGTGGAGTATGAGTTCGTAACATTAGACAAAGTAGTGGAAGAAGCGAAGTGACTTCGAAATTTCTTATAGGATATTCCAAATTGGCCAAAACCAGTGTCAGCTATAAGCATACATTGTGATAGTCAATCAGTTATCGGGATAGCCCATAATATAATATATAATGGTAAGTCTTGATACATAGGTCGAAAATATAGTACCATAAGGCAATTGCTCTCAAGCGGCATAATTTTATTAGATTATGTCAAGTCGAAGGAAAACCTATCGGATTCACTTACTAAAGGTTTACCTAGAGTGAAAGTTGAAAAGTCATCGAGGGGAATGAAATTGAAGCCTATAAATTAAGAATTGTCATTGTGGAAACCCAACCTAACTGACTGGAGTTTCCAATATCTATGTTCAAAATGGACAACTGAAATTTTGTGCAATTCAAAACAAGCACTGTAGAGTTATATACTTTTTCCCATTCCAATAATGACGCAGAGTGTTGTCTGTCAATATTAGGTTAAATTAAGGCTTTTAATGATCACTGTATTATAAGAAGAGTCATGATAGAGGTAAAGACAAATTACCTTTCATTGTAGATCACATATTTCAAGTAAGAAGTGAGGTCGCTTCCATGGGAACTTTGAAGGCTGGATTCCCTAAAGTACTTGATGAAGTCAGGACTGATATTCATGGCCGAATTGAACACAACCGTAGAACAAAAAATGATCAAAGTGAAGCTGTGTGATGGCTATTGTCTTGGTTTATATCAACGGTGGAATATTCAAAACTATGGGTCACTGGTTTGCCAAGTAAATTCGATAATTTTTCACTAGGAATGGTTCAAGGTGAAAGTGACCAATTCCGATGCAGTTTCATTTCAAAAAAAACTCTCTTACGTGTCTACATTGATATTTAGAAAATTGTAGGGGGTTGTAGAAATTTTTTCTAAATATATAGTGTATGATATATATATATATATATATACCTTAGATTTAAAGGAAATGATATGTTCCTTAATGGGAAAGAACATAACTCTTAAGATTGAAAGGACTCCATTGAGGGTTATGACCCTTAAAGAGTTACATTCATTGACATAAGGATATCCTTTCAAAGGCAACCCTTCATGCCTATAAAAATGAGTCATTGAGTTTATTTTAACTATCCTAAAAAATTCATTCATTGTTTCTTTCATTGTTAAAGAGTCTAAGGTCTAGATAAATAGATAGAGTTTTCACCATTTTTCTTGTTCAAAATTCTTAATCAAAAGGAGTGTCTCTTAATCAAGAAGCAACCAAGTATCTTGAGAGAACGTTAACCAAAGAGATCCGTAATTGCACCGAGGCGGGACTAATAAGTTCTTAAAGACATAGATTTTTCTCGACTTGGTCTCAAGTATTCATCTTCTTCAACTTCCAGGTTTTTTCAATTCTCGTACTTATGTTTAATTGATGATTTACAGGATTTATATTTAATGAATTTGTTTAAATAATGAATGTTATAATATGATTAATAACACATTCCGTTTAACATGAATCGCTTGTACACTCAAATTTGAACGGTTCAAATAAAACTTAGGTTAAAAAAATGATACCAATTCATATCATGCATATATGTAAGCAAACTTTAAAAATCAAATGAATCAAATCTTTATTAAATTATACATTGCCCTTGTTTAACCAACACACACGATAAGATGTTAATTATAATAAGTTTTCATGCAATAAAATTTTCAAAAAAAAGACATGGGAACCACAACATAGTTAATGAGATTTTTTTTTTTTTAATTTTTTTTATCAATCATCAATATCTACACTTTTGGGTGGGAATTGAAGTTGCTGCATATTGTGTTTACATTGCATGCTAATTAAAACTATATATGTACAATAATATGATATCTTTTTTTTTAAAAAAAAAATAACTTTTATTACAAATGTGAAAATAATAAATAAAGCAAAGATAAGAGTTATTGGCTTTATTTATTTTAATATTTTTATCGAAATGGACCACAAACATAAGACTCAAAAGTGATAGTGGGATGTTATTGCTAGTCCAATCCAACGACTTCCACCGCAAAGTAATAGCTTACATTTGTCTAAAACTTGGAAAATTTTGTCCCTTGTGATTTCAACTTAATTGTTATTAAATTATAATAAGACAAAATTTATAAATTTTTAAAAAATTGTGTGACATTTTCTTTCATGAATACGTCGTCGTTGCTATTAACTTGTTTCTCCATGCATACCCACTTGCGGTCAATTTATAATGCCTAATTGGCTAATTAGCACCTTTACTTTTTAATTTGTTATTAATCAAAATATTATATAAACACTTTATTTTTTCTTAGTAAATTTTTGATAAATAATGACACTTGATGTAGTTAATTTGCAAGACAAACTCGCTCATGATTCGACAGATTACTCAATAAGGAAAAAACGAGATGGTTATAATGAAAGTCAAATATGGTGAATGTCCCGTCAACGGGATTTTTTAAAAGAAATGATCGAATAAAAGAATAGAATTAACTTGAATTTTGGTATCTCGAATAACATTTTTACTGACATACGACTCTAAAGACTGGTCATTTAGATATATGAACCATATTCTAACAACACTGAGTAACAAGTAGAGTATCAATTTCATATCTTCATGTGGAGAACGAGGTGACCGGCTCTTCACCAACCATAGACCCACATTTTGGTCTCTTTGTATCATTGTAAGAAGTAAGAACATATAAAAGCGGTGTCGTTTTCGATGGGTGAGGTGAGCAGGTGAGTCATTATATTAGATGGTGGTTAAAGGAGTAGAAAGATAGCAAGCCCCCCCAATTAACTCCAAAATACAAAAAAGCTTATCAACTGAAGGCTGAGACATATTAGATTATTAGTTAGTTATGTGAGGACAAGCTAGGGTTTTGTAATTTTGAAGTGTTTAATTTATAAATTTAGGGTGATATTTTTATTATTTAATTATTATTAATAATTATAAAATTTGAGGGACTCCCTGACTCTTATGACATACAAGAGGCCTTCATCAGATTTGAAGTGCTTGGTTAAATTGGTATAACTTAAATAAAATCTTTAAATATTTATAGAAAATTTTGATGCATGACACGTGCATAATTCAATTATCACATTTTCACTCATAGTATATTGTTTCAGAGCTTTCGATAAAATCTACAAAGATTGTGATTGTGTCATGTGAATGAATGCATTTTTATCCAATTTCACTATTTAAACCTTCAAATTTGCTTTTTATTTTTAAATTTTAATTTTTTTTAGACGCTTGTTGAGATTTTTATCTTTTTATCTCATTGTCCGGTTTAAGTTCCGCTTATTTATTTCATATATAATATTTTTCTTATAATAAAAATTCAAGCCTGCCCCATTTTTGTAATTTTGGGTTTTTAGAGCCTTGGTATAAATTAGGGGTGTGCAAAATATCCGCTTAACCCGCCGACCCGTCCAATCCGCAACCGACCCGCCCGCCATGTGCGGGTCATTAAGTTAGGTGGTTTGGGTTGGGTGGGTTAGATCCCCAAAATTACAGATTGGATTGGGTTACGGATTGAAAAATTGCCAACCCGCTATAATCCGACCGCCCGCTTAATTAGTAATTTTACATACATAAAAAATATATATATATATTAGTTGACTTTGGGTATGTTAAGACTTAAGACTTTGAGTTCGTTGATTTAATTCTACTATTTTTTAATTTCCTAAGTTGTAAGGCAAAGCCTACTTTTGCTAGAGATGATATATCTCTTTTTCATTGACTCTATGTTTGTGTTGGAATTGAGATTATTCAATGAAATATACCTTTAGTTTTTTTGTGTGAATTAGTTATATTTTGAGATTATCAATAATAAATTGTAGTTTGTGATAATTTTTTAAAAAAAATTATTAATGCTAACCCGCCTAACTCGCTGAGTTGAAACCGCCAAAATTTATAACCAATCCGCCGGATTTAGAGTTGGTGGGTTGGTGGCGGATTGAAATTTTCCCAACCCGCTAGTGGTGAATTGGATAGAAATATTGGCCTTTACCCACCCAATCCAACCCGCTCACACCCCTAGTATAAATAGACTACAAGACCCTAGCTGGTTAATTTATCATCTTTAATGTCATTTGGCTTCGCCATATTTATCGTATGATGCTTTTAGAATAAATTATTTTAACTCATAAATTATCTTCTCCTCCTCTAATTTTTTTCAGTTAAAAAAAATAAAAAATAAAAAACCTCAAAATTCTCCAAATGGGTAAATTTTTTTATAAGTAATAAGGAAATAACGCGTTTTAGAAAGGATGTGCAGTGTCAAATCGTTGCAGCTAATATTATTTTACATATCTTAATCTTGTCAGAATAAAATTAATGGCCTAATTTTTAAGCATATCTTAATTTGAAGTACGACTTTTTCTGTTATATATTTGAAATTTTCCAGTGACTTGAGTCCAATCCAAGAAAGTTGGAGAGAGAAAGTGACGATTTCTCGTTGGAAAAGCTTTTTCTATTGAAAAGTTAGGCAACCAACAAAGAATTCCGCATGAGAAACAAAATTTTTCATTGAATAAATCGATAATTATCGGGGAAATTAAGGATTAAAATTGTGAAATTTATATTAAAAAGTAAGAATTTTGTTTTACTTCAAACATACAATTAAGGCTCCGTTTAATATTGTGGTTCGTGGTTAATTTTGAAGGTCAAAATGTGTACACATGGAAATCTAAATAAATTGCAAATGTGTGTTTTTTTAAAACCTGAATATTAATTTAAAAAAGGAAATTGTGAACAAAAAATTAGTTTTTTTCTATTTTGGGGAATTCAATGACTCATTTAATAGAAAAGAAAAAAATAAAAGCATAATGATCTACAACTGGTAGTAATTTTGATTACAATAATATAATAAATAGAGATTTTCATCTAATACCTGACATGACAAGTTTATAATTAAATAAATGGAAATATGCTTATATATATATTTTTTGAAATTATTGGAAATACTACCATCAAATCATCCTTTCAGAGCTTAAGCGGAGCATGTAAAACTCCCGACTGTCTTATGCTCTTATAAGAAACGCACTATCTGGATTCGAACCCAAGACCTTAATATAAGATCTTGAATCCTACGTCACCAAATCACGTCCAGAAATATTCTTATATATCATATATATTTTAATAAATTTGAAAAAAAAATATATATAATTTATATTGGGGCCAGGCCCAGGTTAGTCTTCCACTCCTGGTCATGAACTAACTATGAAAGGCATGTATCCACAATTAAGAGAATGCCAATGATAATGTTTTTTAAAAAAATGGTGTGCTAATTGCAATCCAATAGTTATGTAGTAAAATCAATTTAGTTTCCAAAATTAAGTTGTAAATGTCTATCAAATATTTGAGGAGTTTTGACTTGAAATTGTAGCTGTTAAGCAACAATTACAGTATAAATATGTTTCTAATTAGTGAATTTGTTTTTGTTAATGTGATCTCGTTTCACATTTTTGAATAAAATATAAACTTGTTAGTGATAAGTGGTTATTGGATAAAAATATAATTATATTAATTAAATAATTATTATAAATTTATACATATGACACATAATTTTTAAAAATTCACGAGAAATAATAAGTACCGATCTAATTGAAGTCGTAATAAGTAAATGTGATATTCATTTTTATTTAGTCTTTATAGGGTATTTTCCACATTGTATATAGAGAAAATGATGACCACTTCAAATTTTAATTTTAATTTTTTTGGTGGGGGGGTTAATTAATTATCTTTTAATTTTCATCTTATACAATAAGTTGTCAAACTGGAAGAGTTTTCATACAATAAAGCCAAAAAAATGTAAACCTAACGGAACGGGATCAGCAGCCACGCAACCAAAATTTTCAACAAAAATCATAATGACGTGAAATTTTCAATAACATGACGCTTTAATTTTGCCTATTTATACCACTCCAATATTTTCACTTCTTCCAAAACACTAGCTGCCCCCTCTCAATTATTTAATCTCTCTTAATCAAATACTAATTACCCATTAATTAAAATTTAAACATGAAGAATTTTGAAGCAGCTGCAACAAAGACTAATGTTGCTACCAGCCGCGCTGGATCATCTCCTCCTCCGTCAGCTTCTTCTGCTCCTGTTATCATGAGCCCTTGTGCTGCATGCAAGATACTACGACGTCGTTGTGCTGACAAATGTGTTTTGGCTCCTTATTTTCCTCCCACTGAACCCGCTAAGTTCACTATTGCTCATCGTGTTTTCGGAGCCAGCAATATCATCAAGTTTCTTCAGGTAAATACTTAGATGCTTTCTTTTCAATTTTTCATACTTTGAGCACAATTAATTGAAACTAAAAGGGTTTATTTACATTTGGAGCAAATATATGCTCCAATCGAAATCAATGATGGATCGATTGGGCTATAATAGAGATACTGAAAAGATAAGGGGTTGATATAAATTTAGAAAATTTCACTGGAATCCCCTTATCTTTTCTGGATTTCTTTTGTAAGTGAAAGTGATAGGATTGTCAATTGTGTGATAATGAGAACACATAGGCAGCATATTTAGACAACCGGTGCCGTGGGATGCCGGCTAAATAAAGTAAAAAAGAAAAAGAAATTGACAAGTCTAAATGCATGTGCACTTTTGGAGGCGCATAAGCGCCACACATGGTGCAATATCAGCTTTAATTTTGAAAAGTAAAACATCAAATGAAGGAATCGAGGAAGATCCCGATGTACAACACTACAAGAAATGAAACTAACGACGGAATAGCGACGGAAATATTTCATCCGTTTACATAAAAAAACATATACATAATTTAGAATTTTTAATTGATTGACTTGGAATTGCAGGAACTTCCGGAATCTCAAAGAGCTGATGCTGTAAGCAGCATGGTGTACGAAGCAAGTGCAAGAATCAGAGACCCAGTTTACGGATGTGCAGGGGCGATTTGTCAGTTACAGAAGCAAGTGAATGAGCTGCAGGCACAGCTAGCAAAAGCACAAGCTGAAGTTGTGAACATGCAATGCCAGCAAGCAAATATTGTGGCCATGGTCTGCATGGAAATGGCGGCCAAATCACAGCAACCCAATTCTCCCCAGTCAGTTGATAATTTTATTGCAAAACCAGAAAGCCCTGAAGCTCAAGCCAATCCCTGCAACTTTTTTGATGATAATAGCTTATCTGCAGGGTCGTTATGGGAGCCTACTCTTTGGACATGATATATGAGAAAACTTTTCAAAATTAATATTAATTAGTTGTTTAATTAGATAAGAAATTTCTCCTAAGTCCCAAACCAATGGGAAGGAGGAGTTAATGGAAAACTTATTGCTAGCTAGATTAATAAAAATTTAACCTAATTAAGGTGGAGGAAATTAAAAGTATAGCAATTGATTGTTAAAGCTAGAGGAAGTTGAATAATAAATGAGGTATTTTCCCCCAGGAAAATGTACCCCTTTGGAGAAAAAGAGGTTTAAATTTTTATTTTCTTAAAGTCTATTATTTTCTTATGTATTAGATATGTTCCGATTAAATTCGAAACGAGTGATTTAACGGTGTGATTTTCAATTATTTAATTTCATGTATATCATTATCCTTTGTCAAATGAACTTTTGACCATCACTTTCTTTTGGAATTTGCCTTGGAGACCATGATGATCCCTCAAAATATTAATCAATCTATGACTAATTAAAAATAATAATACTGCCATAACGGTATTTATATGCTTCACTTTTTTAAAAATTATACTTGTAACAAATTTCCAAATTAAACTGAATTTTACTCCAAAATTATTGATTAAAAAACAACAATAAAAGCTTGTTAATTATAAAAATAACAATATACACACGTGACAAAAACATTGAATGAAAATGAGGGTAAACATTGAAAGTACTGGTTAATTTTCAAACAGATTGTGAAAATTAAGACTTACAAAAGAAACAGTACCCTCCTTACTTTATTAACAAGATTAACTATATTTTACTACTAAATTTATAATAAAATAGTAATGAGATACTGTGAATTTTAAAATATTATATTTTATTATTAAATTTATGATAAAATAATATTTGACAATTTTTATCAAAATTTTAGTTGACCGTTCTAATGTAACTTTAAGGTCCACCAATAAAGAAGAAATAAGATGATATATTTTGTATAAAGTCAAGGAATAGAGAAGTAATAAGATGATATTTGTATAACATTAATTGTAAAATATTATTTTACCATAAGAAATTTAATAGTGAAATTTCATATTTTAAAATTCTCAAAACTTAATTATTATTTTGTCATAAAATTTGTAGTAAAATATAAATAACCCTTTTATTTAAGGTGTTATGTCACATAGGATAATCTTGTTACCTTTTATATATACTAGTTTTTGCTCGTGCCTACGGCACGGTATTACAGTATTTGGCCCGTGTCTACGTCACGGTGTTACAGAATTAAATGATTTTATTTTAACTAGCTTTCTATTTTTTAATTTGAAATTTTGAAATTTTTTGACCATTTCCATCAATCAATTCACTCTCTTTCCTCCGATTACCAATGAAATGATCTGGGCCGTCAATTAAACCACATAAAGAGAGCTGTTGGATACACTCTCTTTCCTCAAACACCATTCCCCTTTATTATATAGATTTAACGTGCACGTTGTGACGTTGGACGAGCACATGCATCTTGATCTTTAATAAATAAACTGTGGCAAGTTATGATGGTTTTTAATTTTCCATTTTGTCTCTCTTAAACGCGTTTTTGGCTTTATCAATTATGATTATTCATCTGAAGCAAAAAAACAAAACTTGATTATTCGAGTAGTCACCTGCACCCCACGTGGTTTGGTTTCTTAAATAATAAGTCTACACTAATTACATGTTTCATGCCACCTGTCCGCTTTTGATTAGGATGCTTGTCTTCTCTTTTGTCTATCGACAAAAAATTCTCGATCGACTCACCAACGTACTACAATTTTTTCTATAAGGTTTAAAAGAGAACACATTTGTATTTCTTTTGACTCGATTTGTACCTATAATTAGGATTCATATTAATCAAGCTTAAAAGTCAATTATAATCTTCTGATCAAAAGTCTGATGATGATCGCAGACCGAGAATTTCGTGTTCAGTCTACAATTCAAATTGTATAGGATGAGAGTATTAACGATCATGTAAATAAAAACAAATAGAGCGTATAATAACTACCTATTGGAGTAGTAAATATCGTAGGCACTCTGACACTTAAGTAGCAGTGGTGATGAGCGAACAAATGGGAAGAGCAAGGCAAGAGATGTATCTTGGTTTTCGTAGTTTTTTACCGTGAGGGCGACAAACTAGTGTTCAGTGAGTGATGGGCTTTGAGAACTCGAGTGTGGAGAGTCAAAGCTTGAATTATTGAATGTGTCAACCCAATGGACCTCTCTATTTATACGCTATAAACGTAGCCTTTTACTCGTATTAGGACTCATTTGAATAGTTGAATTTCAATCATATTATGAGAGAGTAGTCAAGTTGGGATTGAGTTTTGAGTGCCAAGGTATCCAGGATTAGGTGCAATCTCAATGTATTTAGATTCGGCTATTGTGTTTGCAGGTAGGGTGTCTTGATCTAAATACTTAGTTTCATTTGTTCAAAATGAATCATTCGTATGTAGGCTGGCTAACAATGTCTACTGGATCATTGTATAACTTGAGGCAATATCGGCTGAGACATTGTATGCATGAGAGTGTTCAATATCGACTGAACCAGATGAAGGTCCATCAAATGGACCAGATGAAGTGATACAAAATTTGTTATGGTAAAGACAAATTCGGTCCAAATCCCGTAAACCCTCAAAGAACTTGCCCTTAAAAACCTTAGGAGATTGCCTCAGATAAATCTTGCCGGCTAAAAGACTCCACAAAGGATGCCAACCTTTGATGAGTCTTTGTTCAATTACTGAACTTTGGAATAAACACTTAATCCTTAAGATTGATATTCCCGCACAAATTGCTTGTTTAAAAAAAAAAAATCGTAGTCCCTTTTCTATTGAGAGTTTTGGCTTTAAATGGTTACATAATTGTCAAAAAGTCAAAAATAACCATAAACTACTCATTACAACTAAAGCCCATAACTCATAATTCCTAACCCATTATGAAATCCGTAAATAAATAGAAATAAACTAACACAAATGATGAATAAAACGTACATCCACGTTTTATTCCATATATGCAAATAAATAAATAAATAATATAATGAAACTAATTTGGTGCTATATGTCGTATAATTGGTACAAATGGTACATGGACTGAATCAATTATACTCTGGACCGAATCTGGTGCTGCTAGGATCACATCATGAAGGTTTAGGAGAGTCTTCAAGGTCAACTGAACCAGATGAAAGTCTTCAGTCGATTGGATCTTTAGTGTCGGTTGGAATTCTAGTGTCACTTGGAATCTCTATGTCGTTGGGAACCGTCATATCGATTGGACCTACTATGTCGACTGAAATCACCATATCGACTGGATCAGGTGAAAGTCCTTAAACGTCGGCCGGAGCAAATGAAGGTCTTCTCATGTCGTCTGGAGTAGATAAAACTCTATTAAATCGATTAAGAGATATGAGTTGTTTCATAAGTCGATTGGACCAAATGAATGACATTAATGTATGTCGAATGGCACAAGTGGTTGGAACATGTAAAGGTCAAGTTATTTCCTAGCGATGGACAGTTTGTTCCTAAGGTCGAAGTGTCCCCAAGCGACAGCGAAGTTGTCCGTGACTCTTCATCTTCTGGGCTTAGTATTTTTTGGGTATTTAAATTTTAGAACTACTCCTCGTATTTTTTTTTTTTTTAAATAAAATAAAAATTGACTAGAAATATCTCTACATGTATATTGTTATTTTTTGTTAATGTAAAATTTTATCTTTTTAGATTACTTTTTTTTTCAAAAAAAAGAGTATTGTTTACACTTTCCATTTAGCATTCCAGCCTCCATACTTCCAAGTGGGTGTTATTCATTTATTGAAGATTAATAGGGAGATCAATAATTTTACAAGTTATAAAACTGATAATCCAATAAATAAATCACATTAGCACTTAATGGATGAGAGTTTTTCTTGTCCAGTTCCGGTCCAACGGAATTCGGCCTGTCCAGTTTATGACGGGGTTTATGATATATTTTTATGTCCCGATTTAAAAAGATATGGGACTAAAAAATGCCATGAAATTTTTAGTGGGATGGGAACAAGACAAAAAGCAAGATGGAATTTTAATAGGGTGAGACGAGATTTAACGGGATGAACGAAATTTTAATGGTATGGAACGAAGTTTTAACAAGACGGGACAATATGATTAATTTGGCCCGAAAAAATATGAGACGAGACTATGATGATTTTTATCCCGATTTTATATATATATACAAGACATGACTGAGATTGACAAATCACAACTTTAAAAAGAAAACTCTACTTTTTAATTAGGATAATTAAGTGTTCATTTTGTTATAAGAATAATTAAAAGCTTTTATCATAAAAAAATAATATTTAATGCTAACATAATTAATGCTACAAATATTTTCATCATTTTTCGAATTGAGAATTGATGTTTGACACAGAAGAACGAAGGGGAATTAAGCCTTGAATCATTATATTCTTGATCACTGCGTGTATATTTGTATGTCAATTTTTTTAAAAAAAAAAAACAAAAGATAAAAAATTGTGATGATTTTCATGAATTAATGTATTATTAGGTTTTAAATTCAAATAATGTGAAATAATAATGCAAAATTTTAAAGTCAAAAAATAACTGAGATCAATAGAAACATTATACATACATATACATGAAAATCATATTTACTTGCAACAAAATGAGGTTCATTTAACGTGGAAGAGTAATGATTTAATTAAAATCCGTGGCCTAATCTATAGAAACATCATTGTGATATTAATTCCATATGTGGAATTAGGTTGGTGCATGCACCCGTACGTATAACCTATGCAAAGTTGTTTCATTTAGTGATTAATCCTTTTTTTTTTTTTTAAAAAAGTGATTAATCATTTATCCCTAATCAATTTCCGATGTTTGGATTTTTTTTTTTTAAATGAGACTCAATTGTACACTTTAGGTATTGGTGGGAGGAAAACTTATTTATATTAGGGGTGAACACAATTCGGGTCAAACCGCGAACCGCACCGCACCGAACCGAACCGCGCGGTTTGAAAAAATATTAAAAATAATTTTGAACCGCACCGAATCGAACCGCAAATTTCGGGTCGGTGTGCGGTTTTGACCCATGTCAAACCGCAAACCGCCCAAACCGCATATTTTGACTCGAACCGCGACCCGAACCACCTAAACCGCCGACCCGCGTACAAATTAAATATTATTTTATATTTTTCTTCTTCTTTAACTATGAAAATTAAGATATTTAATGATCATATAACAATATGTAATGAATAAATGAAAATTATGTAATTTTTTCTTCAATTATAATGTGAAAACACACAAAATTTTCTTTAAAAAATTTATAATCCAAACCGCCGACCCGAACCGCCCAAACCGCTAAACCGCCAACCCGAACCGTCGCGGTTTTCCTTATCAAATTTGCGGTTTCGTTTTCTAATTTCCCAAACCGCCAACCCGCGCGGTTTGAAGTAAAAAACGAAAAAACCGCCCCGAACCGCACCGTGAACACCCCTAATTTATATTGAGAGTCACATAATATATATATATATATAATATATATATATAATATATATTATAAAGCACAATGGTGTGGGAGGAAAGAGAATGCAACCAATGGTTAGAATTAAGAGAGATAATGTATCAAAATGCTATATTTATGTGGCTTAATTGGCGGCTCAGATCATTTCATTATAATCTAATGGCTGATAAAGATTCATTCCATTATAGAATCTCTATAAAAATGGAAAATGAAAACTACCAAATAAATTAAAGAATAAAATCATTTATTAAATGGAAAATGAAAACTATCAAATAAATTAAAGAATAAAATCATTTATTAAATGGAAAATGAAAACTACCAAATAAATTAAAGAGTAAAATCATTTAATTAAAAAATAAAATCATTTAATTATAGAATATCTCTGAAAATTAACAAACAAATTAAATAACATAATCTTAATCTCTCTATAAATTCTATAACATCGTGTCGTAGTCACGGACAATATCTATTATATATATATATATAATGATTTTGAGTTTACTCATGATATCGTCAAGTCATGTAGTTTGATGGCATCATGGGTGAATTCAAAATGTCTATATGAACTTCATTTACTGATATACAAGGGCTTATGTCTCACTCTTAATATAATAAATACGCTCACTAAGGTCTAAAACAGACAATTGAACATTATTTAAGAGACCTATAAAGAAAAAATATTAATAATTATAACCGAAAGGTTTTCAAATAGATTTATTTGGTTTGCCACCAACATTTGAATTTGGAAAAAAAAATAATAATCAAGGGTTAAAATATTAATGTAAGATTAACCAACATCTATTTTTTTTTTATATATATAAAAGTCACCAAAATAATAAAATAGTGATTATGATGATATTAAGTTGAGAAGTTGTCCTCAGGTTACAATGAAAAAAAAATAACCGCAGGTTACATGCTTAACACGACTGTATTATGATTCCCTTTTAAAAAAAAATTTTATC
This sequence comes from Zanthoxylum bungeanum, assembly GCA_019454045.1. Lineage (NCBI taxonomy): Eukaryota > Viridiplantae > Streptophyta > Magnoliopsida > Sapindales > Rutaceae > Zanthoxylum > Zanthoxylum bungeanum. Next base: position 66,304 of record SKCR01004846.1, on the reverse strand, counting down.
TCCTAATTAAATTTATCTTCCATAATTAATTGTACAGAGCCAAAATCTCTTAATCATACAGAAGTTTTTGGACTAATTTTCTTCTGCTAAGTGATGGAGATGTGTAGCTGTAAATTTGTTCAATTAAAAATTTCATGTGTAAATTTGTTCAATTAAAAATTTCAAGCGTGTAATATGCGATTAGTCAAGATCAACTTATTCCAACAATAAATGTCCCCAAGGAGTGTGGCTTGATGGTGTAAGATTCAGGATCTGACATTGAGATATTGGGTTCGAATTTAGAGAGTGTATTTCTTGAAAGAATATGGGACAGTCGGGGATTTTATATGCTCTGCTTAAGCTCGGAAAAAATGATTTGACGGTGGGATTTCCAACGATTTCGAAAAAAAAAAAACTAATTCCAATAATGGAAGAACATGGACTAGTATATTATATTTTTGTAGTTAATATGGAATTATGTGTATTATTGGGCATAAGGTATTAGGTTGAACTTAAAAATAAAATGTCACCTAATCGAAATAATTGATGAGATTTTTTGATAAGATATATATATATATATATATATATATATTGATTTGATGATAATGATAGAATCCCAACTTTGGGTGAGTATAAAACAAGTAAACGAAAATAAAATGAACAAGACAATTAATCATCATTTCTAGCTTAATTACAAAGGAATCCAAAGGCTTATAATTCAATTATTTTGGTTAATATTGGAATGAAGATACTTTCATTCCTTTTAAAAAATCATTTTTGTAGATTTTTAATTCCCAATTTCATTATCCGCGTTAAAATATTAACATAAAAACTATACTAATTAATTTATTTAGGGAAATTATCAATCATAATTTTAAAAATTGACACATTATTAAAAAATATATAAATCTTAAATTTTTATGCACGGTATACCCAAAAATTACAAAATATATCAAATTTATACTAAAATTGGATATAAATTAAAACACGTGTCAAATATTAAACATACATCTGATACAAAATAGATGAACTCCTGGAACGAAAATCACCCGTCAACAATTCTCCCTTATTTACTTTTGTCATTTTTAAAAAATATGTCTAATGAAAAGAAAAACTAGACGTTTTACATCATTTGGGTAGCCATCCTTTTTTTTTTCCTTTCCAAATTCAAACTAGATCACGACATAGAGGTTTCATTTCCAATGAGAAACAAAACATTGTTATTGAAAATACAAATGCAAAAGCATAAACACTTTCATACGAGTATTAATTAGCCATTAGGTAGCAATTTGTAATATTTATTTTTGAGAAATACTAATGAGTACCATAAGGACACTCATTAAGAAATTATTTTTTTAAAAAAAATTTGATGGGAAAAAAATATTATTTTGATGATTTTTTTCATTTTTCATAAAAATGATGTCAAAATTTTCCTAAAATGATTTTTTAATATTTTTTTTTTTTTTCCAATTTGCTAATCAATAGCGCAGTCTTTTAAACTTTTTCTCATTGTAGCCAAAATTGGGGGATCTTGTTATAAATAAAGTAAATAAAATTGGCCTTATAAAATAATAATAATAATAATAATAAATAAATAAAAAGAGCAACAACGCTCGTGCGCCGCTAATTTATGAGACATTTTTATAAAGTGGGGGTTGCTTTTTTGGACATCTTTACGCGTAAAATTATGATATTGTATTAATGATGCCACATTATCTATACAAAATAAATTGTGATTGATTAAAGTGTTTCTCAATTAATCAAAAATTATAATTTTTAGAATTACATATATTCACTTTTTGAATTTGGTTAATTATTCGATTTGAGAGCTTAAATTTCTATTGTGAAATCGCATGAATGGATTACAATTGTATAGAGAGAAAATAAAAGAGAAAAAGATGTAGAGATTTAATTGGTTCAATAATATGTGTAGCGATTAAAAATTTTACTACAATAAAATTAGGGTTATATCGCTCTAGGTGGTTCCGATCTTATCTACAATCCATATGTTCCAATAATTAATTAATCAATTTATACAATATTAAATATGAGTAATTTTTTAACAGATCCACTTCATTTTTTACTTGCACTTGATTAAAAAAAAAAAGAAGGTAAATTCTGGTTTAGTCTCCATATTTTTAAAAATATTTCAAAATATCCATGTAGTTAATTATGTTATAATTAAAAATTATTTTTTTAACTTTTAATGTATAAATAATACACGTCAGATCTTATTCAACACTACTATAAGATATTTGGGGAAAAAACTTCTAACTATATCAGAAGTAACAGTAGGAGTGTCTTGAAATATTTTTTAAAATATAGAGAATAAATTGATATTTAATTCAAAATATAAGGATTAAATGAATATTTAATCCGTCAAAAAAATAACCTTGGATGCGTGATTTTTCTGAGGCATTTCCAAGTCTCAGGAATGGAAAATTCATGCAGAAATTTTGGAAATTAAGATTTGTAAATCACTATTTGTTATCTACCCACATCTAGAAACGCTGAAAATATTTTTACAAGTCAACTAAAACAGTCCGATGGAAGAGGGAAAAAAAAAACTAAAAGATAAAATAAAAATTAGACCATATTTAGATAAACTATATTTGGATTGATAGAATGAGATGATTTGTAATGAAATAAAATGAAACGAACAGTAACGGATCATAATTTTATTTGGAAAAAAAAATGAGAGGTTTGTCATTTAATATTCCAAAATATTATTTGGTGAACAAAAAGTAATGGAATATAATATAATTAAATATGTTTTAAAGAAAATTGTTTCATTTTATATTATAAAATAACAAAAAATAGATATTTTAATATTATTTTTGTAATAGGTAAATTTATTTTCACATGTATTTTTTAAAAGTTACGTTCCATCATCAACCTCTTGATTTAAGCGGCTCATTTTCAGAGACTCAATACTTTTTTTTATTATACTTCATTCTATTCCCTTCCATCCCCTTTTATATATCAATCCAAATAATAAATTTTAAATATTTTAAATTATATTTCAATCTCTTTTATCTCCTTTTTTATTAATCCAAACATGAACTTAGCCCTAGTTTAATATAATTAATATGAACAAGTTAATAACAATGCATGATTTCACGTTTCTACGAGGAAATGTGTTATCAACGTCCCCAAGGGGTGTGACTTGGTGGTGTAGAGTACAGGATCTCACCTTGAGGTTCTGAGTTCGAATCCAGGGGGTGCACTTCTTGTAAGAGCCTAGGACAGCCGGTGGTTTTACCTGCGCCGCGGCCCAGAATGGGTGGTTTGGTGGCGGGGTTCCCAACGTTCAAAAAAAAAAAAAAAAGTGTTATCAACCATCGAATCAAATTAATTATTAACTCTTTACTCTAGAGGATTATACTGTATTCAGTATTAGGAAGAGGGCTACCAAACCACCCAGAAGACCAGAACTACTTAATCAATGAGTAATTGGTAATTTGTATCAAAACTGTGATTATTATTCGACACTAATTATCTTGAATAACTATTGCACGCTTTTTTTTTTTTGAAATATTGGAAACTCCGTCGTCAAATTACTTCATCCGGACTTAAGTGTAGTAGGTAAAACCTCCGACTATCCCAAACTCTTATAAAAAAAATACATCTCATAGACTCGAACATATGACATGTCTGTCAACTAAATCATAAACTATTTACCATTATAGGCTTATAGCACACTTAATAATTCTATAGTTTGCCCCCAAGGGGTGTGGCTTGGTGGTGAAGGGTCCAGAATCTCACCTTGAGGTTCTGGGTTCGAAGGTGCAACTTCTTGTAAGAGCCTGGGGCAACCGGGGGTTTTACCTGCGCCGCGGCCCATAATGGGTGGTTTGGTGGCGGGGTTTCCAACGATTTCAAAAATAATTGTTATCTAAAATCATCATATATAACTCAAAGGTTCAATAATTGTTATTTATTTTTTTTACATCGATGATTAATGTCGATTGTTTTATATGATTAACCATGCTTTCAATGAGAAAAAAAATCAATATGAATATATATTTTATATGCAAGACTATATATTATATTTGGTACTAAAATTCTACCATAAACACCTAAGGGTATATGAATTAATCTTCAAAACAGTCAGATGGTCCAAGTAAAATATGGATTTGTTAGGTGATATAACAAGGAAAAAATATCACATTAAAATATGAAAAAACGAACTGATTGGTACGGATTTGTATATATCAAATCCATCTACATTCATAAAATAAAAAATAAAAACGAAAATGAAATTTGTCAATTACCCATTGCGGGTTTTATTTATCATTATTAAATTAATGACACATAAAATTATAAAATACTAAACCCATATTTGGACCCGACATATTTTCAATAGGTTCATAAATTCCAAATACTTACATTGAGTAAAAATAAAATCCGATCGGACTTAAAATTTTAAACCAAGGAAACAAATATCTACAAAATGGCCTAATCTAAAAGGGGGAAAAGGAGTAGGCATATTGGAGAATATTCGATGTAGATATTCATCGAATTTATCAATTTATTAAACACCCAAACTCGTTCATTACCTATTAAAAGACATTAAATCCTATCAATTTTGAGCAGATACAAACGAGGTTTCCAAAGAAAAATTGCTCTGGAATAATTGACACTTCGATGTAATCCTTTTAAGTTTGAAACTTTGATACATATAACAACTATTTTTGTCAGTTGGAATCAAATCAATAATGTTTTTATTTCTAATGCTAAGAGTTGAATGCCAGCGTGTATTGTGTTGTATGCATTCGGAAAAATATGAGACATTAAATGAGTGATATGCATTCCACATAAGCACATGGATTTGAAAAATATGTAGCAATTTTTTTTTTTAGTTTTAATTTATTAATAATAAATCTTATCGACTGATAGATACGTAAAAAAATTGTGATAAAATATGGTCTAAAATAAAATTTACCCCTATCACACACAAAATATTACAATATAATGATATATCGTGTTATATATATACTAATCTAAAAATATATTACAACTTATATATTTGTACAATTTTTTGTCAATACGCGTGTAAAGTTCAAACCTCCTGAGATACAGTCTCATAAAGGGGTGTTTGATTCCAAAAATTGCCTTCAAGGGGCACAAGCACACAAATTGCAGTTTTAAAGATTACAAAGCTAAGAAATTAAAGTATTGCTCACTTTGAGTCTTCATTTTTTTTTCCTTTTCTTTTCCTTTCTACACTTGAGCCTTTTATATTGCATGATTTCACCAAATGCTCGAGCAGTTTCGTCGTCTTCATCCCACCAAGCCCCCACGTTCTCTGCGTACATGTAACCGCCGGATCATGCGAACAACCGCCGGATCGTGTGTGCAACCGCTGGGTAACTTGCTAGATCGTGGGGGTCACCACCAGTTTGTATAAGAACTGTCGAATATATCTCGTAACTGGCCAACCGTTTTGGAAGTGTTTCATTCTTCATTCTTGATTCTTTACCCATTCCTTGAATCGTCCTGAATTAAGTTTTCCTGAGCCGAATCATTCTTCGTCCTGACGTCATCCTTTTTCGTCCTTAGATACATCATCCATTTTTGTCATTTCTCGGCCCATTTGTCGTAGGGAGATTTATTTATGTTAACAGTATGCAAAAATATTAAAAAAAAAATTACTAAATAAATAATAGTTATATTTAATCAAACGACATATGTCATAAACTTATTTGTTGGTACTATCAAGTCATCTATATCTTCATAGCAGTGGCATTAGGAATAGGCTGTTCATACACAAGTCCGATGCCGATCCCATAATATCTCGTCTTTTCTTAAAAAATATTATAATAAAATTTGTAACATGTGAAAAAAAATAGACATCCCCAAGATAAATTCATGCCTCCATTATTATATATTTATATCGAAGAATTACTGCAACTAAAAAGATTCGAACTTTCCACTTTTATAATGAGAGAGGTGTTTTTACTTGGTAATATTTTATTTTATTTGATTAAAAACAAAGAAAAAAAACTCAAAAAGTGGTCACAAATATTAAATATGGGCTTACTAGCAGCCCATGGGCGGGCCTTTGGTCGTGCCAGATGTGCCTCTTTAATTACAAGGTAAGTTGACAAGTTATTTTCGGTGTCTATTTTAAAGGGGTAAAATGGTCATTGTAATATTTCCTGAGCAAATAAAATAAAATATTTTAAAAAAATGACATTTGTTATTCTGGTAGTATTTCTTTTTGTATTTGATAAGTTGTTGTTTTTTTTTTTTTTTTTTTTGGTTATAAAGAAAATTGTTAATCCATGAGGAATGATAAAATCCCACTCCATTATGGCTCTCTTTGATATCTTGATTAAAAAAAAGTAAATGAACAAACATGTGGTTGATAAGTAATGATATATGATTTTGTAATATGTTAATATAATAATTATAGAAATTTTTTTCTTATGTCGAATAAAAAAAAAATTAACTTTTACAAAATTTTATTTAAAAAAAAATTATGATTAGTTATCGTGATTTTTTTTTTATCATTATATTTTCATTAAATTAAAGTCTTATAATCTCAGAACAGGTCAAATCAGATGGCCATAGTAATAGAATTATCATCACCCTTAGCCGATCTTATTTGATATGTGGGGATGATAATTATCTCTACACATAAGCGTATGATTATATCATACACTACAGTTTATGAGGAGCAAAGATGAAGGGGGAGTCCTATAGAATGAGTCGCACTGAAATAACTTTGGGCTTGTGTAGGTAGTATTATGGGCCGGAGGCCCAAATGCATGTGATAAAAACAAAATATGGGTCCGTTTTGGCAATAATTAATTTTGGGTAAATTAGAGAATACAAAATATAGCTAAATATTAATCATATATTCCCATGAAAGAATGCTTGACATAAGATTAAAAAAATAAAAAAAGGCACAACTCGACATTCATCCAAATTTAATCGAACCCAACAAAAACATTTTTAATAAATAAAGTGGATACTATCTCTCAACCCCTCGTAATTGGTGAAAACACATATTACCAGACAATGTCACTGCAACACCTCAAGTTTGTATTTAATGCAAATAACCATAATATTATTAATACTAAGAGATTCCGTTAAATATTTTTGAGAAAATATAATATTACCTCATGTTTATTTTATATTGTGAATGAAAATTATCTCTGCACCACATATAGATTAATAAATTATTTATACATCACCTATGGTTTAGCAAATTATTTCATTTTAAATTAATAAATATATTTTTAATTCTAATACATGTATTATAACTAAAATTTCAAGGCCAATTTAGATTTCCACTACAAAATTTAATTTAATTTTTTAGCATTATAATATATTGAAAGTTAATTTTTTCCAAAACTTGTCCATGTTTTTGTCGTCATTAGTGTTGGGTCGGTTCAAGCATATTGGCATATCCATACAAATAAAGATAAAAATATCATTTTGAACGAGTATTAAATAATACTTGGTATATTTTTATGTCTTTTTTATAACAATGATAACATATACTTTCATATAACTGGAGGTTGTGTATAAATTAATTGTTAAATTAAAGATGATGGAAATATAATTTTCTTTCAAAATATAAATTAAATAATCTAATTTGATATAATTATCGTTATGAGAAAATTAGTGTGGCTACATGTACTTTTACTAGTTTAGAGGTGGTGTATAGAATGTAATCCCTATATTTCCGCTGGAAGTCGGCCATTAATATCCTTCCCATTCTGTCCCTCACAAAATTACAACTACCACCAAACCTAATAGAACCACCAGGCCACGTCAGCAAGAAGAGACTACAATGGCCACCACCAGCGATTTCGCTGACGCGGCGGACGATCTCCACTTACTACTCGACTTACAGCGCGTCGAGCTAACGGCCGCCGATACCCTGGAATCCGACCTCGATTTCGCCTTCCATCTTCAACTCCATGAAGCCATCTCCGATTCTCTCGCTCATCACCCCTCCCCATCCACGTCATCACCACCACCACCACCACCACCACCACAACAACAACACGGCGCCGTTTCTCCCACCTTCGCGTCCATCCAAACCGAAGAACTCTTGAAGATGGACCGCGAACTAGCCGACAGGAAGCAAGCGAAACTGGAAATGCAAAAGGCGAGGGAAGATCTCCTCCGTACGATCCACGATCACAATTTCGCCAAGGAACTGGCGGAAATCCCCGACGACGAGTGGGAGGAGTTCGGCGACAATTTCGAGAAGCCTCTCTGCGCGAGTGGTCGTGGTGATGATGAATACTTATTCAAGGTTTATTCGAAAGGAATGGTGATTGAAGAATTGGTCAATGGAGAGAAAGTTTCGTTGGCTGGAATTGGTGTGGCGGTATGTGATCAAATGGATAATTTGTTATTCGAGATGAAGAAGCCGTTGATTGAGAGTGGATTGAACAAGAACGCCGCTGAGACTAAGGCTTTGATCGAAGCACTCAATGCTGCTGTTTCGCTGGAGCTTACTCGCATTAGGGTTATTACCGATTTCTTTCCGCTGTTCCAATTTGTGAGTCATTCATTTTGTTATACTGATGCTAAATTTTCTATGATTGGTCGTATAATCGTGCTTATTAGATGCCTTTTACGCAAAATCTTTAACGGAAGGGATAAGAGGATTAGTGGAACTAACACATTTTGTTTGACAGACGAACAATTGATGGAATTACGAATGGGGTTTATTAGATTTATTGAACTTATTTTTTTATTACTGAAATCGAATCATTCCTAACCTGTGTGTTTTGAATATAGGGCTTGCTTATAATTGTTGTGCTTCAACTTATACTTTGTTTGGTATTTGCTTAAGTGCTTGGTAGACATTTCCGACTTCCTTTGGAAGCTAAGCTCATTTTGCCCATATTTGTTTGATGAAAAAGTTTATCTTAGCTACTAATTTCCCTTTTTTCAACTTTAAAAGCCATTATACCAAACTTGTTCGCTTTTACTTGTTAGATAGTGCTTCTATTTCACAAAAGCTGTGGCTTTAGAAGCCACATCACCACAATCCCAGAGCCTTAGTTTTTAAACCACTTCAGTTAAAGTTGTTTAGTAAAAGCCCACTTTTACTTGACTGCAAACTTAAAGTTGTGTAGTAAAAGCCCACTTTTACTTGACTGCAAACTTATAGTTGACAATTGGTGATATGATTTCACGACATATGCGAATTAAAAGACACAAAGTAAATAAATTATATAATTTTTTTTTTGTGTATCCAAGTAATGGAGATAATTTTTTTTAATCAATAGAATAAATCATTATAAGCTTATCATACTTGTATAGCTTATAAAATAAAATTATTTGCATTGTGCTTGATTGTACACGTGTCCTGAATGCTTTTCACTTTGTTGAAGTCGTGTGAGGACTACCTCGACTACTGCTTTCAAACAGATAGGATAATGAAGATCATTATTTAATTTTCTCCATGCGTTGCGTTTTATTTGGATTGAATCCTTGTGAAGATCCATGATCCAAATCATTGGAAAATCTGAAGAAATTACATGCATTTCAGAAACTTTTCTTTTTCATGGAGCATCTATTTTGATAGGGCTTGTTTTGTTACTTATAATTCTGATTACATTGTTTCCTCAGTTCACTTATTCCGTCTGACCATGTCAATTTATAAGTGTGTAATCAATCTTAGTTTTCGGATGCTCTCTCGAGAAGCTCTTCTTATGCTGACGTAATGTTCAGTTAGCTAATGTCAAAATTCTTCATCATTAATATGTTGGGCATTGCATTTTGTTAAAATGCTGGATTTACTTTTATTATTGTTATATTCTACTTGTAATTCCCCGGTTTGTATTTACAATCATTCCAATGATATGAAGATTGAAGAGAAAACGTTGGGATTTGTAATAAGATATGTTCGTAAGATCTAGGAGTATTTTGAAAGTATTTGAAGTCTGTGTTTTATTCCTCTTATTGTTGGAGCTATCATTAATTCAGAAAACTGTGGCACTATATATTGAGCTTGAATTAACCAGAGAGATTTTCTTAGCACTTAATTTTTGCTGTACAGGTCACTGGGAGATGGTCTGTAAAGCAACAGAAGATTGCTGTGTTAGTAGATCAGGTGTTCCTTCTTAAAGAAAAATTTAACTATTTCAAACCCAGACACGTGGCTCATAATGACATGAAATATGTCTTTGAACTTGCAAGAGCTGCAATTAATTCTCAAATCACAGTGCCTGCAGAACCTAGCCGTGGCAGAACCATTAATGAAACATGTGTTATCTGTTTAGAAGATACTGATGTTAGGCATATGTTTTCCATTGATGGATGCCTGCACCGGTACTGCTTTTCGTGCATGAAAAACCATGTGGAAGAGAAGTTGCGTCAAGGGATGGAGCCTACATGTCCTCATGAAGGTTGTAAGACCAAACTCATAGTTGAAAGCTGCAGAAAGTTGTTGACGCTTAAATTATTTGAAATATGGAATCAACGCATGAAAGAAGCTTTGATTCCTCTTACGGAGAAAGTTTATTGCCCATATCCCAAATGCTCAGCATTAATGTCAAAAAGTGAGATTGAGCGTGATGCTTCAAGTTCTACTTTTGTTGGCAGTCGATTTGGAGCCCGTAAATGCACAAAATGTCATCGGCGTTTCTGTATGAATTGCAAGGTCCCTTGGCATAATAACATGACGTGTGGTAATTACAAAAGATTGAATCCCAATCCCCCAACAGAGGATCTGAAGCTAAAGTCTTTGGCATCTAGTAATCTGTGGCGCCAGTGCATGAAGTGCAACCATATGATAGAACTTTCTGAAGGTTGCTTCCACATGACTTGCAGGTATTTATCCATAATTCCAAGTTAATTATCTTAATATACATGCTTAGAAATAATTTTTAAAATGGCAAGCATTACGAGGGTAGAAGGGTATAAAATGAAGAAGTTTCAAACTTAATGTACACAATCTTCAATGTCTAATAACTCAAGTTTTGAAATTGACACTAGCTCCACTCCATACCACCAATATGATAAATTTGAGGTTTTATTCAGTCTTTATCGTGTTTCGTATTTATCATTGGATTCATATATTTGCCATTAGGTCATAAATTTTAGAATTGTACTAAATTGAATTCATCACTTATTTCTTTGTTTAGGATTTGATCTTGACGAAAAAATAAATACTGTCCTGCTTGTGTTAACTTTGCAGATGTGGGCATGAATTCTGCTATAACTGCGGAGCTGAATGGAAGAACAAAAAGGCAACGTGTGCTTGTCCGCTCTGGGATGAGGATAATATATTGGATGATGACAGTGAATCTGACTTTTATGATGACGACGAAGATGAAGACGAGTACGAGTTTGAGTTTTAAATACAGCTATGCCCCCTGACTCACCTCGTAATCTCTCCCTTTTGTTAATAAATTATTGGACAAAATTCATCTTTAAATAGGGTGACAAATGCTTGGTTAGTATTTAGGACAAGACTCTTAAATGGCTTACATTTTCTTTTGGTAGCTTTGACATTTACTGGGGAAAAAAAAGGTATGAGAATTAGTTGGCTGCTAAATGTCAAAAGCTCGAAAGGATTTGTAAAATACAGTATGAGACAGTGATTTCGTTCGTTTGATATTGTTGTCTAGCTGCAGAAATTTGTGTCTTTAAAATTTCTGAATCCGTCCCGATCTTTGAGGAATGTGTTTGGGAAGCACATTTCGGGTCCCATCGGGCATAAAGTGTCAGCCCGTTCGGGACTTCATCGGGAATTTCCCAATCATGAAATATCATAGTCACAGATTTTTAACTGCAAAATCTGCAAACACTGTTAGGCACTTTTTCTTGCCTTTGCAAGTAGAAAATTCTCGACAAGTGAAATTGGCTGCAGCAGCCGCAGAAATCTGTCAGTAGCAGTCTTAAGACTGCGACGGTTAATATAATTTATTTACGAACTTTTTGAAATAAATTTTTTAGTGAAAAAATGTTTTTTGGTATTTATTAATACGTGTGAAATAATTTTTAAAATCTCAAAAGTTTTAGTCTAGATATAATCAAATATTATTAAAAAATTTGAAAATATTTTTTAGAATTAAAAATGGGTTATTTACGTTTCACTACTAAAGTTATGATCAAATAACAATTGGGTACTATGAATATTAACATATTACTTTTACTACTAAACTTATAAAAATTTAACATTTTACTACTTTTCCATCCAACCGTTAGTTGACCGTTAATTGACCATGACATCATATTGACATCCTAAGGATAAAAGAGTTTTAACACACATTATTATAAATTATAAATATTATAATCAACGGTGGTAATCGTACGGCTGAATATTGGAAATAATGATTTTTGAGTATATCTCTTTTATTGTTATACTTTAAAGTATTTTGGTTATTATGAGAATTTTAATTATTAAATTATTTGGTAAATTAAATTCTTTATTTTATTGGGTTATATGGATAATTTAGAGATTGAAGTATTTTTATAAATGTGATTGTTGATTGTATTTCTTTTATTGTTATATATAAGATTTAGATATGTTTTTTAAAGGGTATAATTATAATTTTCACTTTTATTTTATTTGGAGGATAAAACAGTATTTTTAAATGTCAACTGACGGTCAACTAACGGTTTGGATGGAAAAGTAGTAAAATGTTAAATTTTTATAAGTTTAGTAGTAAAATGTAATATGTTAATATTCATAGTACCCAATTGTTATTTGATCGTAACTTTAGTAGTAAAACGTAAATAACCCAATTAAAAATTTATCTTACTTCAATTAAAAATCATATTAAATACACACTTACAATCTAAAAATATTGACCAGGCAAGTGAGTTTATTTATGGAATTAGCCATAGACAAAAAGAAGGCCAAATATATTAAATTCTAAACTGTATGGCTTCATACTAGGGGTGGTAATTTGGGTTATAATTCGTTTATTCGTTTGATTTGATTCACTTTAAAACGAATACGGGTTTGAAAAAATGGATTCGTTTAATAAATGGGTCAATTCGATTCGATCCGTTTATTAAACGAATTGAATACGAATTTAAGCTTATTGATTCGTTTATTGTTTTCTTTTACTAGTTATTGTTATTTTTCAATTAAGATTCGAGAAATTATGGATAATTACCATATAAAAAATAATATTGTCGATATTTTGTAAGATATTTGTAGTAAATATATTAATTACATATTTCAAATGTATATATTTATGAAGAATTAATGCAAATAAATTATGGTAAATTATGTTATTGAATAATATCATTACGAAACGAATATTCGTATTCGATTCGTTTAATAAACGAATCGAATACGAATACATCACATTTTTATTCGATTCGTTTATGATTCAATACAAATTCGATTCGTTGATTCGTTTTACCACCCATACTTTATACAATTGGAAAAATAGATTCATATGAAATGTTAGTCGAAACAATTTAAAATTTTTTATTGCAATAACTCTGTTATAATGTAATCTGAATATCACAATTCAAAATAAGCTAGATCGGTCTTCTAATAATTGAAAGATTTTTTTCATCAATGCATGTATGAACTAATGAAAAGAAAAATAGTTTATTACCCCACGAATAGACGATTCTCGATCATCACAATATTAAAGTATTTAATTACATGGTTTCCCATATTTATCAGTAAATGTATTATTTTTAATTAATTTGATAATAGTCTTGATTTACGTATAAATTTTTATTTTATTTATCTTAAATATAATAAATGCGATGATTAAAAATTGACGTAGAATGAAAATATGATATATTGTTATAAGGAAAACAAATCATATATTAGTCCCTACATATGATGAATTATTTGACACGTAAAAAAAAGAAAAGACGGTCCATGAATTAAAAAAATAAAAATAAAAGAATTGAGATCCCACACACTGCAACTGAACCTTAACCGCCAGCCTGGGCCACTCTCTCATTTAAGCTCTTGACAGTCACAATAATAGTCCCACGTGGGATAGCATCGGCTCTCGTCAAACTGATCCATCAACACCACCCATTCTCAATCTCATTTATGATTTAACCCACCAACCCTTGATTTCACATCATCACCATATAAATCCTTTATTTTTCAATGAATTTCTTATCAAAATTTAAGTTTATATTTTTAAGATGAATTTTTGAAATTATATTTATAGGGGACATTTTATTGTAATATTTATTCTGTAGTCGTATATTTTAGAGAAATATTAGAATATATAATCATTTAAAACAAAAATATCACAAAAAAATATCTATAGAATTATTATTTTTGAAATGACCCAAAAATAAATTTATATCTATGTACAAGAAACATTAATTATCAGAAAATGACCAAAATTTATGCACATGTTTCCATCATATTCTTGAAAGGGCATGTTTCCATCATTTTAGCTTTCTCACTTGTCAACATTTTATTGTTTTCTTCGCCTTTGTGTTAGCACTCAGAAACAATAATAAAAATTGTTCCTTTCAAGAAATTTCTTTTAACTTACTGTTGTTACATTCTGCCACACTGTGTTCAAGATTTGTCACTTGCCCATTTCTAGATGATGGGAACTAGTGAAGATCAGTCTGCTAGTTTTGTTAATAGTGCTGCATGGAGTAATGGGCATTGGAGTGAAACGGAGAGTTTTGGGGATCAAGTGAGGGAGTTTGTGAAGGCGGTGATGGAGATGAGTGTTGAGTTTGCTAAAGGGTGTAGGGATATTGTGTGGCAAAGTTTAGGGAAAGAAGATTCTTTTATGGGGAAGAATTTGAGGAAACTTAAAGGGCCTTGTGAGAAAGTTTGTGGGAAATTTAGATTCTTCAATGAGTACTTGCCTGAAGATAAAGATCCCCTGCATGCTTGGTCTGTCATTTGCTTTGTTCTTGTTATTGCATTTGCAGGTAATAGTGATAATTTTTGTTGGGTTGGTCAGAGAATGAAGGAAATGAATCGAGTTGTTTTTGTTTTGAATAAAAGATTTTTTTTTTCAATCTCTTTTTCTGGTTATTGGTATGTTATGCTGTGTTTTGTTGCTGAGTGAATGAAGTAAGTGATTGATATTTTGAATTTGTAAATGCAATACTTCTGTTTGGTTGCTAAGAAAATGTTGGATGGGGGAAAGAATTATGGATTCAAACTTGAAGATTTTCTATTGTTTGATCTTGGAACATAGGGGATTTCATATATAGAATGCAATTGTACTCATGTGATCAGCCTTGGTGAATATATTTTCATTTCTATTTTTTGAAATGTGAAAGGGCCTTGCAATAGTGAAGATTAATAGAACAAATCAATGTTGTAGTATTCAGTGGAAATATGTTTTACTTGTGTTTTGTCTACAATATTTCTCCATTTTACAGTCTGAAGCATTTGTTTTCCTTGATAGTTACTTACTAAGCTTGCTTTGTTATCCTGCTGAGATATAATACCAAACTGTAAATAAACAAATAGAGATAAATTACTGATGTGGGTTGTGCTGTATTTTGCTGTTGCTGTTGAACTATCTTACAACTTTGATGGTTAATTTGCAGTCTTGAGTGTAAATACCGGAGGCGATATTTCTACCCCATTGGTAAAGAAGGTATCTATACATCCTCCCAGTGCTGATCGTATATTGCTTCCAGATGGTAGATACATGGCATACAGGGAGGAAGGTGTTGCAGCTGATAGAGCTAGATTTTCAGTAATTGTTCCCCATAATTTTCTTTCATCCCGGCTTGCAGGTTGGATAATCTTAGTGCTAAAAGATTAAAGTAAACCAGTTCAAGTTGCATTCATTATGCTTTTATCAGATAGGGATCTTGTCTTTGTTAGCTTTGCCATCTTCTTTTTTAATTAGGAATACCTGGAGTTAAAGCTTCACTGCTGGAGGAGTTTGGTATTCGCTTGTTGACATATGATCTTCCTGGTTTTGGTGAGAGCGATCCTCATCCCAGCAGAAATCTTGAATCATCAGCTTTGGATATGTCATTCTTGGCAAGTTCTTTGGGTGTCACTGACAAATTCTGGGTGTTGGGATACTCGAGTGGGGGTCTGCATGCTTGGGCTGCTCTCAACTACATTCCCGATAGACTTGCAGGTATGAACCTGGGCAGCTTAATTGGAAATCAATAGCAAATCACTCCAAGAGCGATTTGAGCAATTTGCAAATCGGAAATGGTAAAATTGATATTTCGCATGGTTTAGAATATTTTTTTTAAACTCTCTCTTAAAAAATCACCAAAAGTCATTCATTAATGATTTAAAAATTATTAAATAATTTATTAGTTTTATTATTCCGATAATAATCAGTTTAAGTTAAAGCATATTTTCATTTTTTAAAATCTTTTAAAATAAAATATATATATATATATATATATATATATTCATATAAAATCATCAATTAAAAATCCAAAAAATATTGGAAATAAAAAAATAGATTAAAAAGTGAAATCGGGTGATTTTTGAGAAATGGTAAATCAGAAATCGGCCAATTAATCAGTCAAAATTGCTCGTATATCGGTGTCAATTTAAACCGGCCAAAATCATAAATCGCTCAAGTAGCAATTTATGATTAATCGTCGATTAAATTGCAAAGGTATGAACATGTTCTTTTTAGTTTTTACCTGCATCATCCTTTATTTTTGTCCGCTTTTCCATGTATAGTTATTGTATAAGCTTAGCTTGGCTTGAATTGGAAACTGTCAGTTGTATGTTACTGTGTGGTACATTGGAAATGTATTTGAATTGCAAAAGATCAATTATAAGCTTAGTTATCATCTTATGTTTACTAATTTCATTTAATTGCTAAGTTTTAATTCTGATAATTTATCAGAGTATTTGGAAATGAAAGAAGCTTCCTAAATATCTCTGTCTTTCAAATAGTGTGTGTGAATTTTAGAAGTTAAGATGTGAATTTTTCATTTCATCCTACTTTATCGTGTGACCAGTGTGGAAAGGCAGGGCAAGTATTTCTATTGCAAACTGCACATATTTTTTGAAAGCCACTATATTCTTGTTCTTGGTATTGTTGATGAAGATCCAAAAAGCTTTCTGCTGTACAAGGAAGTGGATTTGAAGTCATTGCTAACATGCAGTGTTCTTATATTGCAAGCATATAGCTTTAGTTTCATGGAGTCTTGTAAAGTAATCAATGTTGAGTTTTCTTAGCAAATGATTTTTATTAATTGTTCCTACGGTCTAACTAGGATTTTGATGTTCTCATTCACTTAGGATGAAAAAAATAAAACAAAGATTAATACTTAAACTCACCAAATGCAATGATCTCTGATCTACTGTTGGTCTGACTTGCAGGTGCAGCCATGTTTGCTCCTATGGTTAATCCCTATGATTCAATGATGACCAAGGATGAGAGGCATGGGATCTGGGAGAAGTGGACACGAAAAAGGAAATTCATGTACTTTTTGGCTAGGAGGTTTCCAAGATCTCTTGTTTACTTCTACCGCGGAACATTCCTATCCGGAAAGCATGGTCAGATTGACAAATGGCTGTCTCTGTCACTGGGGAAAAGGGTAAGTTCCTTCTATTACCTGTTGTGCATTAACTATTAATGTTTTCTATAGTTTTTAAAATTCAACTTCTCCGTAGCGTTGCTGTGTGATTTGTTCCAATGGAACTTACTGATAATTCTTAAATTTTGTTTGTGGCTTATAGATTGTTTTTCTTTATATTGTTATCTTTATCATATGAGTTAAAATTTATGTAAAACTATTGATTTATTTGAAGCCTGATAGGTATTGGTCAATTAGACATCTGTAAATTGACTCTTTTTCCTAATCTTATGTTCATGAAATTGTCAAAATTCTCATTAGAATTCCTTTTTGACTTTAAAATTAGATGGCTCCTCCTCTATGATATTGCTTATCTTTCCAGGATAGAGCTCTGATAGAGGATCCGATCTATGAAGAGTTCTGGCAAAGGGATGTGGAAGAATCAGTTCGACAGGGAAATGCAAAACCCTTTGTGGAGGAAGCTGTGCTCCAGATGTCAAATTGGGGTTTCAGACTTGCAGATCTCAAACTGCAGCAGAAGCAGCGAGGGAAAAGCATCCTTAGTTTGCTCAAGTCTTTTCTCAGTAGATTTCAGGAGGAATATACAGGTTTTCTTGGCCCAATACACATATGGCAGGTGGGTGATATCACCATTCCATAATTCCCCTTTCACTTCTTTGTGATCTTTTCTAGTTTTCCTAGACTGTCTCACTGTAGTCTACTTATTTTACATCCAGGCTTTGTCTTTTAACTGAGATATATGATGATTGCATTTACCATTATATGATATATAAATGTCAGTTGATAATTACACATGATTTTTCTGGCGACGTGCAGGGGATGGATGATAGGGTGGTTCCTCCATCAATGACTGACTTCGTACACAGGGTTCTACCAGGAGCTGCCGTACATAAGCTACCATACGAAGGTCACTTCACGTATTTCTACTTCTGTGATGAATGTCATAGACAAATTTTCACGACACTTTTTGGAACCCCACAAGGTCCCCTCAAAATTACCATAGAAGTAGATCAAACTCTTGCTGAAGGTCATAGAGAAGAAGAGCAGGAAGAGGTGACCACTTTTCTCATATAAATAGAATTATGATATATATATATATACCACAGGTCTGCTCTTGATAGGGAAGCAGAAAACATTTAGATAATCTTTTCGTTGTCATTTGGGTGTATTTTTGAGGCATTTGTTGGTTTTCATGTAGTGCTGTCCCTTTTATAGCAGATTTTATTGAAAATGAAAATACATACAACAAAATATGTGCTCTTTTGGGTTCCCAGAAGTTCAACTTCAAGTTAATTTCCAAAAACTGCAATTTCATTTCGATGAGTTATTATCTATTTCTTTTCTGCTTGCACTTTCGTTTTACAGAACACAACTAATCATTATTCCTTGGAATGAAAAGAAATCAAGAAAACAGACCGACCACTGAGCGGAATTCAGAAAACTTTAACATCAAATGGTTCTGTTTCTGTTCAACCGAGGACCCTTTGCTGCTGCATCAACTGGTACAAGCATTCCGAAGTTGTTACCACCATCAATCCTTCTGGGCACATTACCATTGCGATCCCAAGTTTCATATTCAATGTCTTCATCCTCTACTTCTGGATTCCGGCAACAACAACCCTCTTCAGAAGGCAGCTTAACAAGCCATGTAAGATCATAAACCTTGGCCTTGTATAAAACTGTAATGATAGTTGATACAAGAAGCAGAATGATCCAAGGACCAGTTGCAAGAATTGCACCAGATATTCCAAGTATTTTGACATAAACAACTGAATGGGTATTTGTAGTGGCAAGCCGGAAAAAGAGTATGCCGGCCAGAGTTATCCATAGAGAATGGATTATGATGGAGCTGAAGCGGAAACCGCGGCCGCCGGAGTTGTGAGGCTGCATTTTCTTTGATGGGTTGAAGGAGAGAATGCTTGGAGTCTTGGAGATATGGCTATTGAGTTTGAGATGTGGGGTTGAAAGTCTTGAGTTCAAAAATTAGTTAGAGTGGGATTAGGAGTTGTTGCATTTACAACTTTGAATTATTTATTTTCTCTTAACTAAATTGATTGCATAATTTATTTATGTATATCTCCTCTCTTATTATTATTATTTTTTTTTTTTTTATTTTTTATTTTTTATTTTTGGTTTTTGAAGGGTGTCATACAATTTTTAAATGTTTAAACGGGGCAAAATAAGAAAAAGAGTGTATAAATAATAATTTTAATATATATATTAAAAAAAACATCATCATTATTGACAAAAAATGAAAATCTATTACCTGCGAAACAACACACTTTCAATTTTCCTTTAATTATTCAAACTTTATATCAACGAGATTTTTTTTTCACAGAGATCAATATTTCCATCTTCTCTAACTTTATGATAATAAAAGAAATATGTATAACAGAAAAATTATTGGTTAATTTTGTGAGTTTAATTAGATATATATTTATTTCATTATGTAATTTCAATAAAAATCAAACTTATAGAATGTATAAAATAGTTTTATTTTTTTTTTTTTTATTTTTTATTTTTGGTTTTTGAAGGGTGTCATACAATTTTTAAATGTTTAAACGGGGCAAAATAAGAAAAAGAGTGTATAAATAATAATTTTAATATATATATTAAAAAAAAACATCATCATTATTGACAAAAAAAAATGAAAATCTATTACCTGCGAAACAACACACTTTCAATTTTCCTTTAATTATTCAAACTTTATATCAACGAGATTTTTTTATCCAGAGATCAATATTTCCATCTTCTCTAACTTTATGATAATAAAAGAAATATGTATAACAGAAAAATTATTGGTTAAAAAAATTATTTGTTTATTTTGAGACTTTAATTAGATATGTATTTATTTCATTATGTAATTTCAATAAAAATCAAACTTATAGAATGTATAAAATAGTTTTAATTTTTTTTTTGGGAGAAGTGTCTATATAGGGATCAAAATGAGGCAGAGATGTTGCGAGAATAACAATACTCATATCGGATAAGTTCAATTAATTAGTACGAAAATTATATCCATATTTAACTCTAAGTATAGGCTCTCTGAATCACGTTCAATACCTATCACATAATTTTTTTTACCAATACCAATATAAAAATATTAATACATGTATTCAATTTGTCATTTTTGTTTTTGAATATATTACAATTTTACGGATATACAATCCCAAATTTATTGGGACACTAAATATATATAGCACATTCAGAAATTCTATGTCTACGAAGAAAACTAAATTTTCATACCGGATATATCAATTCCCACTCAAATAATCGGAAAAAAATAGAGACTCGAAGATGGGAGAACATGTGCTACCACGGGCCATGAGCGGAGTCCAATTTGTCCAATTATGGAATTAAAAAAACTAAACCGGTACCTTAGTCCAACATTTTTTTTTGCCTTGTGGCTTTGGAAACGCTGCGTCTTTTTCTTTCTAAGCCGCCCAAGGGAATTTCTAAAGGACTTCACTTGAAGGATTAGGCAAGAACTTGTTCTTCATGGCTGGTTTTCATTTTTTATTTTTATGCCATCTATTTAATTATGTTTATTTATTTGAAAATTAGTCCATAGCATATGGGAGAGATTGGAATTAGAGTTGAAAATACCCTAAATTTGTTTAAGTTAATTTTTATTATATGTTTTCATTATGGTTAGTCATTCATGGGTGAAATGACTTGCTTGCTGCATCATGTAAATATAAAATAAAAATAACAAGTATGATTAAATATGCAGAGAATACAACATCAGTGGAAACAAAGTCAATGACAGACATGTTGCCATCTTCATCCGTTGAAGGTGCTTCCTCTGAAGCTGTCTCTAATGGAATTAGTGGGTTGATTATTGCTGAAAACAGTGGCCAATCTTCTGTTAACTCCATTGGATTTGAGAGTTTCCATCTACCAAACCAGGGAAATGCACCTGCTGATGGTACTGCAGCTGCTGCAATCAAGGGAAATGCATCTGAGGTGGCGACGGCCGAAAATAGCAGCTTGAGTTTGAGTAAATTAGATAATCTGTTGGGAAATTTTACTATGAACAATTCAACATATTCACTTGCTGAAATAAGAGCCACATTCTATCCCAAATTCGAAAATGAAAAGTCTGATCAGGAGGTATTCTTCTTTGTCTGTCAACTTTTCACATACTTTAGCCTTAATGTCTAGTTTATCCTGATAAATATGACACTATCAAGCATCTGTATTAGGATTGATACCCCCTTCCCACTTTTATTTGGCTATTACGCAACTAGAATGTGTTAGTTACTGATAGGTGTATAATCTACGCCTCTTAATTATTTGTTTCCTTTTGAATGTCATTTTTTTATTTAACAATATATCCAATTATATGCTTCCTTTTGTGTTTCTTGTCCCAAAAAAACTTCCAGATTAGGACGAGGATGATAGAGATGGTATCTAAAGGTCTGGCTGCTGTGGAGGTAAGACATTTACATGAGCTTGTCTTAGTTTGGTATGTTGTACAGCCATCAATACACTTGTCTATGGTCTCTCTCTCTCTACACGCACACACAAGAGGAAGAAGAATTCTCCCTATCTGATGGCTGTGATCTTAACTTCATCACTAGCTATTAATATAATTAGAGATTCCAACTTTTTTTTTATTTTCCCCTTTCTATCTTTCTTTCTCCAGCTGATTGATAGGTTTAATTGTTATTACTTGGTTTCTATGGCAATGGCATTCAACAGGTTTCGCTTAAGCATTCTGGTTCTCTGTTCATGTATGCTGGCCATCAGGGTGGAGCTTATGCCAAGAATAGCTTTGGCAATATGTATGCTCATTAAGCAAACTCTCCTTATTTGATTTGATTTTAATTTTTCTTTTCCAATGCGTTCTTTTCTGATTATTTTTGGTTTTGCTTGAACCCTTCATTATCATATCACTCATTTTATTAGACTGGTGGGAAAGGCACATGTGAATATGTGATGCACATGGCAAATCTTCTAACATTTGCTGATGGTGGCTGCCTGTGATGATTGTATACAGTATAACTTGTCAATGGCTTAAGATGTGTGAAAAATGCTTTAGACAAACAATCTAATAGAAAGCAACACATAAATTGTCAAGTACGACATTGGAATTTTATGATCAAACTTGCCAGAGAATGCAGCTAGCTGTCTACCCATTTTTTTATTTGGGTTGTGTTGATAGAAATAAAGATGGTCCAAGATTTCAGACTAGATGTTTCCTAAAATGCATCCCCTATATTTCTCTCTCTCTATTCACAAAATGTTTCATACATGCACATAAACTGCAGATACACTGCTGTTGGTGTTTTTGTCCTTGGACGGATGCTTCATGAGGCATGGGGTGCTGAAGCCCTAAAAAAGCAAGTCGAATTCAATGATTTTCTTGAGGTAACATTCCACTTCAACTTTAAGTTAATAGAGAATTGCTCTCATCATTTAAAAAACTTGCTACATTTTCTGGAGACTCCAAGGTTGCTTGATGATAATTTCTTGTACTAGGAGCTGATACACTTGCCTAAAGGTGTAAAGATGCTTCTTATGTGACTAAGCTTAAGTATAAGTCAAGCTACTTTGATAGGTATCAGATGATTTGAGAGTCTTAGTTTGGCGGTTTTGTTACTTTTTTTAATCTCTGAGGTACCTTGACCAGCTAGGTTATATATTCTAGTTTGAACACGGATTTTACTATCATGAAATGATCAGTTATGTCACATCTTTTGGAGTCTCTTATTGATCAAGATAGCACCTACATGGACTGCATCCCTGTGAAGACCATTTGCCTTTGGTCTCATACCATCTCATTCCATACTCAAATAAAATGTGATTATCAAATATTTGGTGAACCATAATTTCCTGTATTGATGGAGCTAAATCTAATGTTATATACGGAATTTCTATACGATAGATGAATCTTTGTACAATTATTTATTTGAAATGATGATTGCTTCCATACGGTTTTGATGTTTCGATGTTGTAGTTGGATTATGGTTGAGGCTTAGGCCTATATGTGGCTTTTATTTAGTTTATGCTCCATGTACTTGTTATATTTGTCAAAGAATGATTGGTCTTTTGAGATGCATCGTTATTACGTTAATTCTTCTCTCACGGTTTATGAAGTTGGGTGATGGTTATGGACATATACTCCAATGTTGTATATTTTTCTCGACAATTGAGAGTATGTCATAAACCCCAGAAGTCAGAACCCTGATGGCCATCTTTTCTCCCCCTTCAAAACTGTAAAAAAAATAAGTCAATTTTATATTTCTGAATACTTAAAATTACAAGAGATATGCCTTTATATAGGCATTACATTAAGTTAAATATAGAAACTGAGTATACTAATAATCATTAAGATTACATAATCATATCTCAATGATTATGTAACAATATCTTAAAGATATGTAGAATCATAATCATATTTTTGGATGATGATTCTAACAATATCTTACGGATTCTAACACTCCCCCTCAAGCTGGAGCATACGTATTATATGCATCAAGCTAGTTACAAATAAAACCAGCACAAGAACCACGAAAATATTATGGTGTTTAAACACTGCTGGAGAATGCACAGCAGAAACTTATATGGTGATTTTGATGTTTTAACGTTGTTGGAGAAAGCACAACGAGAACAGATGCGGAGGTTTGGATGGTTTAACATCGTTGGAAAATGCACAGCGAGGAAAATTTAAACTATTCCAGAACAGCTCAAAACATCTAAAGAAAACTTGTCAAATCACCCCATGACAAAACCCCGAAAAAAGATCAGATATGGAACTTGATGCGAATAAGGGACAAATAACTGATAAGATCTGAGCATTTCGTCGCCATTGGTATTGTCAAGACCGTCGAAGAAGATACGGCGCGTGAGGCTCACACGCATATAGTGGCGCGTGTTCCCCACGCGCTGGCTTGAACAATGACTCTAAAAAGGAGAAATCAGAACCCAGAGAAAGATTGACGCTGATACCATGTAAATGAATATGACGATTTTATATTTCTGAATACTTAAAATTACAAGAGATATGCCTTTATATAGACATTGCATTAAGTTAAATATAGAAACTAAGTATACTAATAATCATTAAGATTACATAATCATATCTCAATGATGATGTATCAATATCTTAAAGATATGTAGAATCATAATCATATCTTTGGATGATTATGATTCTAACAATATCTTACGGATTCTGACAAAAACATTTCTACTTGTCATCTCAATTGATGTTGATCCAAAATAGTCTGGCCTTCTTAATTATGCATTTATGTGATAAAAACCAGAGTAAATTCCTGAAACCTAGATGTGAAGCATATACTAATAAGAGTTTATCTAGGTCTGCACAACCAGAAATGAATCTTCTATGCTCTTCCGTGGCCCTTTATGTGGAATTATTATAAATTTATTAATTTGTAACTTGCTCACAATGAATACAGTTTGCATATCTATTTGAGTGTTAACATGTTTAGATCCTATGTGTACTTGTGTCTGCTTTCCCTGTGGCATCAATGTTTCATTTTGCACGAGTGTATGGTTTGCGATGATTTTTATGATTATAATGAGCTCTATTTCAATTCTTAAGAAGGTTGATTTATACTTACTATTCTTTCAGAAAAATCGTATGTGCATCTCAATGGAGCTGGTGACTGCTGTTTTAGGAGACCATGGACAGCGTCCCCGAGAAGATTATGGTGACATGTTTCTTTCTTTTTTTCCTTCTTGAAATTAGAATCCAATATGCAAGTTCTGTACACCATTTAGCATGCATTTCTTAGGAAAGTTGATTGTTATATGTTAAATGTGAAACTTAGACATTTGACCTAGGAAAACTCTGGTTTGTATGCAGTGGATACACTCATCATTCTATTTATACTCCTTTACTGATATGGATTCCTTTTCTTTCTTTTTTGGTAATGAGCATTATCATACATCTCATTCTCTTATAGAGTTTTCCAAAGAAAATATGTCTAATAGCAAAGCAAGAAGTGACGTG
Organism: Zanthoxylum bungeanum; assembly: GCA_019454045.1. NCBI lineage: Eukaryota > Viridiplantae > Streptophyta > Magnoliopsida > Sapindales > Rutaceae > Zanthoxylum > Zanthoxylum bungeanum. Next base: position 40,872 of record SKCR01004846.1, on the reverse strand, counting down.
GTGCTTTTAGTTAATTTTTGGCCCACTGTTATTATGAGTTATATTGATGCATATGGGTAATACTTTTATGTTTACAATTATATTTGTTTCAAAGTTCAAACCCATTGTTATGTATTTTCTTGATGAATACATGTTTTACTTTTTTCTTTCAGCATGATTGGAGTATTATCACTGTCAATCATATGCAACACTCAAACCCAATGTTATTCAACATGACTATTTCTAATGTTCTGTCTTGCTTTAAGCAGTGGTGGTGACTGCAGTCACAGAATTAGGAAATGGGCAACCAAAATTTTATTCGACTCCTGAAATTATTGCTTTTTGTCGGAAATGGCGTTTACCAACAAATCATGTGTGGCTGTTATCAGCTAGGTAATGATTTGATATGTCATTCACTTAGATGCCATGATAAGTGTTCTGAGTAATTTGTATTTCACAAGTAGTTATTCATTTGTTTATTTACTTTTATGTTGCCAATATTAGGGATTGGATTATGTGTTTGCATTCATCCTCTTTAGTGCTTTTGCAGATACTCCAATGTTTTCCTTTTAAAACTCATACATATTCTTCTTTGCTGAGGAAATTGTGAAAACTTTTTGATTCTTCTGACTTCTATTCAACTTCAGAGTATTTGTCCTTTTCTAAGAAACGGTTGATACTTATTTGAAAAACTATCAATCTTCATGTTTTTTGTTTTGTTTGTTTTTATTTATTTTGTTTCTTTTAAAGATTTTGGTTAAGGATAGTCTACTGCATCCTGATTCTCGATATGCTTAGCACTTAGCAGTACTGATGAAAATAGCAAGTCTGCTTCTATCTACGCCGTTGTATGGCTGATTCTCCATTCAGAACCGTTAGGTTGAGAAATTGGTGTAGTTTGTCTGCATTTCACTTATTACTTTTTTTTGCTAATATTAGAAGGAAAAAGAAAGCTTACTTAAGTTTGTAATGCTAAATGTGAGACATTTATCAAGAAAAACAGAGTTCAGAATTTGCTTTTCTTACAATTTACAACTTGTTGGATGGGGATCATACATATAATCTCTAAATTTTTTGTGCAATTTATTATGAGAAATGGCCAAGAAGATGCATTGTTATGGTTCAAAAGCAAAATACATAATATTTTTTGTTTTTTCACTCCGTAGTAACATACCATCTGTCTCTTACAGGAAGCCTATGGGGCATTCTGTGTTAGGCAGCATTCAACTGGTTTACTTGGGTTGATCTTTTTAATCATTTCCTCCTGGAAAGTTCTACTTGCTGTATCTGATTAATCTTTTGTTAATGAAGGAAATCAGTTACTTCATTTTTTGCTGCTTACGATGTACTCTGTGAAGAAGGAACGGCAACTTCGGTATGTAGGGCGCTTGATGAAATTGCAGATATCTCAGTACCAGGTTAAGTTTCAGTCTGCATTTTTGGTTCTATTAACTTTAAGCTTCAGTGCTTCTAAGCATTCATGGGGTTGTTTTTTGAGGAAAAAAGAAAAGACCCCTCTTTTTGCTATGCTGATGTACAGAGAAGGGGTATTGTCTCACATATAAAGAGATTTTTTGAAAGAAAAAATGGAAATGAAAAGATAATGGGTTGTGTAAAACTTGATCACCACTTCTTTGCCGTTAGAGATATCATCCTCATTCTGGCAGTTGCTGAAATGATTGTCATTTTGTCATGGCATTCACCATAATATCTATTATCCCCTACATAGTTGCTCTTTCCACCTCCTCTATAGATTCACATTGCCCTACTTTTTATACTTCTTTCAGAAGACCTGAAACAAACAAGTTGTTTTGGGAAAAAAAAATTAGAAGAAAAAGAGACACCAAAAGTTGGCTTAACAGGCCCTTTGTTTTTCGTCTGAGTTCTCATGAATATTTTAGTTTTGTTCTGTTGCCATCAACCTTTTGATTGATCAGTTGAATATTCTTTTCCACCTCGAGTCTAGCAGATTAAGGTGTTTTTTTTTTTTTTGAAAATAGCATAAGGTGTTATCTTTCTATTTTAGATGATTTTGCTGCTGTAGAGTATCAAGTTAATCTTATACATATATACAGGTTCAAAAGATCATATTCAGGTTCAGGGTGAAATATTAGAGGGTCTTGTGGCTCGCATTGTTAGCCATGAGAGCTCAAAGCATATGGAGGAGGTCTTGAGGGATTTTCCTTCACAGCCGGTTGAGGGAGGTATGCATCTTAATTTCCTATGTATTCTGTCATTCAGTGTGGTTTCTTAGAAGATCAGTTCAAAGTTTATTTTTTATTTGCGATATAGTTTCTATATATTTGATTAATTGCCAACATCTGGAGTAACATCCTGATGTTGGGAAAGGGTGAGTATGGGTGGAGGAACCTCATCCCAACTCCAAACCTAAGGGGGTAATCCAACTTAGAGCCAACTCTATGATACAGGTTCCCAACTGTAACTGCTTTGATATTTATAGATGTTATCATGATTGACTGTCATGGGCACCTAAGCTAGGCTGTGCTGCAGCACAAGTAAAATAGGTCTGGTCAACCTTTCATCACCACGGTGCTTGTCTCACCCCCTCCACAAAAGAATAAAAGTTCTCAATTGTTCCAATTCTTTTGTACACATTATTTTTGAAATTTCATGATCATATTTGTACGCATAGGTCATAACAAATCTCGATTCAGACTTGTCTTCACTTAGTAAGCTCCACTCCCTTGTATATCCTGCATGTGTGTAGTGTCGATGAACTTTGTTTATCTATGGAACTTCTGGATATCAGAATTGAACTTGATTCATAGCACCTAATTTGTTTCGTACTTCAGCTGGCCTCGATTTGGGACCAAGCCTGAGGGAAATTTGTGCTGCAAATAGGTCAGATGAAAACCAGGTAAAGTGACCTTCCTTCCAACATAACATGTCGAATTTAATGTGAAATTTTATATGCTATGTTATAATTGCTTCGCATGGGAACTTCATTTCCCTGTCTATTTATTTCTTTCTGAGAAAACACTTCTGCAGCAAATAAAAGCACTTCTTCAGAGTGTTGGCTCATCGTTTTGCCCTGACCATTCAGACTGGTTTGGAATTGAAACTGGTGGTACCCATTCAAGGAATGCAGACAGATCTGTTCTTAAAAAGTTTCTACAAGCTCATCCTGCTGATTTTTCAACCACTAAGTTGCAGGTTAGGCCATTCTGCGTTATCAAAATTTTTCTACAGTTCAGATTTTGTCTTTACATATTTCTAACATTATATGAATTTTCAAGTTAAATCTGTTTGTGTACATGATAATTGGTTATGCATTGTCTTCACAGCTTGTCTATCATTCAGTGCTTGATCTTTATGGCTAAAGTTTAGGTAGCTGCTTTCCTCGTATTTTAGTGTCTGTCTACCTGGATCTTCTAAGAGTTTCTATTGTTGTGTTATTTTTCGTAGTTGTTTTCCATTTTGTAGACTTCTATTGTTACATGAGTTATTTTCTTTGTGATTCCATGACTCTATGGGCTGCCCTGTACTAATGTTCTCTATTTCCCCTTTTTCCTTATTTTTGTTTGTTTCAACCAGGAAATGATTCGTGTGATGCAAGAAAAGCGTTTCCCTGCAGCCTTTAAATGTTATCATAACTTCCACAAAACTGACTCTGTTTCAAATGACAACCTTTTCTACAGAATGGTCATTCATGTCCATAGAGATTCTGTTTTTCGGAGATACCAGAAAGAGATGAGGTATTGTTTCGACTAATGCTCTATTTTGTTGATATATGATCATATTCTCTGTGTTCTATCTAGAGCTTTGTGTCAGTTATTCATTTTTTTCTTGTTGAATATCCATTTCCATTCCCTGATTAAGAATTTGTGACATGTTTCAGGCACAGGCCAGGTTTGTGGCCATTGTATCGAGGTAAAATCTTCCACCCTTTAATCTAGACTGGAATTTATTGAAGCTGCTAACTTAGCTATTGAATGAGTTTTGTTCTTGTTTGGGAATTATTTGTCATTGACTTACATGTGGTTTTACCTTGACTTTCTGCATCTGTTTGTCTTCTTGTTTACTTGCAATCATGTAACTATATTTTAGTCTTAGAGTGAATAATGGTTGAACTAAGTGTATGATAAGAGGAATGAATTATTGACGGAGAATCAGAGATAAGCATGCAAGGAAAGCAAGTGTCATGGAAATAAGTGCATACATGGCTCACATGGAATTTCTAATATTGAACTGAATAAACACAGAGATTTACAATTATGAGGTGAACATACAGTGAATCTTATGCTTTTTAAGTGTCAAATATTGAAAAAGAAAAAGGCCTGGACTGGAAGCCAAACTTTAGACAAAAAAATAACAGATGGATTTAAGATGTTTTCATTGTAGACAGTTGTGAGAGTATCTTCTGGCTCTGTTGGAGACATACCCATAGATACTTGTAAGCTTACAAGTGAATGAATGTGATGTTAATGCGTTTGCTATGCTGGAAAACCCTGTATCCACAACTTTCTGCTGGATTTAAATATCTCTATATATTTATGTTGCTTTTGACTTGTGAACTAAATACTGTCAAGCGAAATTACTTAATGACATGACCCAATTTATTCTGCAACCCAGTTGTTTACTTTCTCTGTCATTTTTGTGGTGTTCCCTGTGAAGGAGTAATCTGATCTCGAGGAATGCTATGGCCCAGAAATCAAGAATGTAGTACTCGCAGGATAAGTCTGTTCCCTTGGTGACGTGCTGCAGCATCTATATAATTGGGATTGCAATACCTAATTTTATGTTATATGTCATGCATCATGCACAGTTCCTGCTTATTGAAAATCCGTTTACTATTTTTTTCATCTGCAGAAAAATTGTATGGACTTGTGTAAATAATATTCTATCACTTATATTTATCCAGGTTTTTTTGTCGATATAACTCTATTCAAGGCAAGCAAGGGAAGAGATGCTCAAATTTCCAGGAACAATGATATGGGAAGAACTGTAAGTGGTAATGATGGCGTATCAGGAATCGACTGCTTGGCTAACAAGGATGCAAATTTGATGATCAAATTGAAGTTCCTCACTTATAAGGTATGTTTACTTCTAGAAATCTAACATGAAATAACTGCATGCAAAGATCTTTTTGACGACAAGTTTGGTGTGATACTGTTCTTTTTCTTGTTGAAGTTTAAACAAAGCAATGACAGGTATTCTTATGTGTGAGAAGTAAGGTGTTTTATATGGATGGAGACACCATATGATAAGTAGTTATAAGCAACCAATGTAAGGTACTGCTTTGGAGGCACATGGATCAATGAAGAATTACAAAGAGCTCAGCTTTTCTTTCTTTCTTTTATTAAAAAATAAATTCATTTAGAGACACATGGATCAAAGATGAATTTCGAAGAGCTCAGCTATATATATATATATGTAACAAGTCATCCTCATTTTATAAAATGAGGATGACCTGTTAAAAGACAAAAAAAGGAACTCCAATGCACTAACAGATAAAAAAATCGTTTTCAATGTAATTTTTTTGTCTTTTAGCAGGCATCAATAAGGATGCCCTCACCTGAGAATGATTATACACACACATTCGAATAGTGATTGGGTTGTAAAAAGGAAATTTATATTGTTATATTTTTCTGTATCTTTTAATACTTTTTTCAGAAATATATTTCTTTTGCTAGGCCAAAGAGTTTCTAACTCTCACGCTTCTTTGTCTATTCTTGTCCACAGTTGAGAACATTTCTCATCCGCAATGGCTTGTCAACTCTTTTCAAGGATGGTCCTTCTGCCTACAAGGCCTTCTACCTGAGGTATGGATACATCATAAATATAAGTTGTGTTGGAAACCTAAAAGCCGAAAGGATATTTCGAGAATGAAATTTTCATTTTGTCTGTACATTGTTGTGGCTGTTTCTCTTGGGTGAGAATGATGTTTGCTGTTATGGCTTTTGTACTTGGCTAATAAGAATAAGATCGAGTTTGTTTCCTTGGACCTAAGCACACATGCGTGCTATGTTATTTCTGATACAAGAGAATCACATTGTTTAAACTTTTAACTGAATGGAGTGCTAAAAAATATTAAAGAACATCTAGTTTGTCCCTAACTGGGAGACTTGTATCTATCTCTGGATGGGTTTACACCCAGATCTCCTCATTGCTGAATAGTAACCACTGTGGTGCACACAAATCAATAGCCCCTTAGAAGTTTATATAAACCAAAGTCATTGCTTATGTTACTGCGAGGCCGCTTTACGTATGCTGTAGTGCTACCACTTTGACTGTTCGAACTTAGTTATTGGGTAGGTTATTATGATATCAATTGCTAATAAGTGATACATCGTGATATTTAAATATCCCCTTGATTATTATAGTCAAGTTTAAAAATACGGGGCGGCGCCTCGAGGCGGCCGGCCATTGAGGCGTGAGGCGGAGCTCCTCGAGGAAGTGAGGCGGGCGCCTCGATCCGGAAATCGGAAAAATAATCCAAAATACATTCATTTCTTCATAATTCATAGTATGTTCAAAAAACTATTGATAAGTGTTGGAATTAGTTAGGTGTTGGAATTAGTTATGTAGTGTGTAGTTGGTTAGTTGTGTGTTTTGTATTTAATATGGTAGTTTATATGGTAGTTGTATAATGCCTATATAAAGGTCTCTCATTGTAAGTTCTAAATCAAGCAAATGTTTATAGACATTTTCTTCACAAATTCTCACATGGTATCAGTAGGTTGATCTTAGGGTCTTCTTTTCTTTTTCCGGTTATTATACCACCGCCACTGCCATCACCGACGTTACTGTTCCGGTGCGCGTCCGACGACACCTCCAGCATCCTCCATCTCCTTGTCAGTCGCTGGTCTCACTTCCGCCGTCGGTTTCCTTCTTTGGCGTGTCTATCTCACTTTTGGTACAGGACGTGAGTCACAAGGCCTCTATCACCTTTCAAAGTCACTACCTTCCGTTGCTTGCACTTCTTCTGATTCTGCCCAAGTCATTCATTGTCGATTGGGTCACCCCAGTCTGTCCAAGCTCCAGAAGCTAGCTCCGCATCTCTTCTGCTTTATCTTCCTTTAATTGTGAGTCGTGTCAACTTGGTAAACAAACTCGTACAAGTTTCCCAAGCGTATCAATAATCGGGCTGCGTCCCTATTTGACTTAATTCATTCTGATGTTTGGGGTCTCTGTCGTGTCAACTCTGTTTGAGATTTCGCTATTTTGTTACATTTATTGATGACCATTCTCGAAACACTTGGCTCTTCTTACTTAAAGATCGTTCTGAGTTATTTTCGACCTTTAAAGCCTTTTGTGCTGAGATTCAAACTCAATTCGGTGTCCTATACGCATATTACGCAGCGATAATGCTCGTGAATATTTTTCTACCCCGTTCAAAAACTTCATGTCCTCCTTCGGTATTCTTCATGAGTCCTCTTGTGCTCACACACCCCAACAAAATGGTGTCGCTGAACTTAAAAACAGACATCTCATTGACACGGCCCGTACCCTTCTACTCCACAATCATCTGCCATTTCGTTTCTGGGGGGATGCTGTTCTCACAGCTTGCTATTTAATTAATCGTATGCCTTCCTCTATCTTACAAAATCAACTTCCCCACTCCATTCTATTTCCCACTCGACCTCTCCATCATTTACCCATTCGCATATTCGGTTGTGTTTGCTTTGTCCATAATCTGACACTAGGCCGGGATAAATTGGGTGCTAAGTCCATCAAATGTATCTTCTTGGGTTACTCTCGACTTCAAAAAGGGTATCGTTGTTATTCTCCCATTATTGACCGTTACATCATTTCTGCTGACGTTACCTTCTTTGAGTCATCCCTTTTTCTCTCCAGATACACCGCCCATTACACTCCATCCAGAGGTTCTTCCCGTTCCATTCTATAGTCCTCCATCAGAGGTTGTCCCATTACCTCGTCCTCTTCATGTCTACCAACGTCGTCCTCGCCCCCCACCTCTCCAGGCTGACTCACACCCTGCTCCAGCTCCTACCCCTACTGTGGATCTGCCTGCCCTACATGGTCCTATTGCCACTAGCAAAGGTATTCGTTCCACTCGCAATCCTCATCCTATATACACATTTATGAGTTATCATCGTTTATCTGCTCCATATTATGCTTTTGTTTCCACCTTGTCTTCTGTTTCTATTCCTAAAAAGCTCAGTGAGGCATTATCCCACCCCGGGTGGAAGCAGATAATGATTGATGAAATGGACGCCCTACACTCTAGTGACACATGGGATTTGGTTCCATTACCGTCCGGCAAATCTGTAGTTGGCTGTCGGTGGGTTTATACAGTGAAGGTTGGTCCTGATGGGAACATTGATCGTCTTAAGGCTCGTCTGGTTGCTAAGGCCTATACACAGATATTTGGTCTGGACTATGGTGACACTTTTTCTCCTGTGGCCAAAATTGCCTCTGTCCGATTGTTTCTCTCCATTGCGGCTATGCGTCATTGGCCCATTTATCAGTTACACATCAAGAATGCCTTTCTCCATGGTGATCTTCAGGAGGAAGTCTATATGGAGCAACCACCTGGTTTTGTTGCTCAGGGGGAGTATGGTTTGGTATGTCGGCTTCGCCGTTCTCTTTATGGTTTAAAACAGTCTCCTCGTACTTGGTTTGAGAGGTTCAGTGCTGTAATTACAGATTTTGGTATGCCTCGTAGTGAAGCTGATCACTCTGTTTTCTACCGCCATTCCAATGGCAAATGTATCTACTTAGTAGTTTATGTGGATGATATCGTCATCACTGGAAGTGATCAAACTCCTACCAAAAGAGGGGGAGCCGTTGGAGAAAAACACACCTATTTAATCATTTTCAGACTAAGGATTTGGGACGACTCAAGTACTTTCTTGGCATAGAGGTGGCACAATCTAACTCTGGGGTAGCTATTTCCCAGAGGAAGTATGCATTGGATATTCTTCAGGAGACTGGTATGTTAGATTGCAGACCAATGGACACACCTATGGATCCCAATATTAAACTCCTACCAAAAGAGGGGGAGCCGTTGGAGAATCCCGAAGAGTATAGGAAGCTAATCGGAGAACCACTGGATGATCCTGGACAATACAGGAGATTAGTTGGAAAGCTAAACCACCTTACCATCACACGACCGGATATTTCTTTTGCTGTAAGTGTGGTCAGTCAGTTTCTACAAACCCCTTGCCAAAGTCATTGGGATGGTGTTATACGCATTCTTAGATATGTTAAAAGAGCACCAGGCCAAGGTCTATTATATGAAGACAAGGGACATACTCAGGTTATTGGTTATTCTGATGCAGATTGGGCAGGTTCTCCGTCCGATAGACGCTATACTACAGGTTATTGTGTTTTGATTGGAGGTAATGTCATATCCTGGAAGAGTAAGAAGCAAGTTGTTGTTGCCAGGTCTAGTGCAGAGGCAGAATATAGAGCTATGGCCTTAGCAACATGTGAGCTGATATGGTTGAAACAGTTAATGCAAGAATTAAAGTTTGGAGGAGGAGCACAAATGAAAATAATCTGTGACAACCAGACAGCATTACATATCTCCTTCAATCCTGTGTTTCACGAGAGGACCAAACATATAGAAGTGGATTGTCACTTTATCAGAGAGAAAAATTTGTCAGGATATATTGCTACTAGCTTTGTCAACTCAGACGGTCAATTAGCAGATGTCCTTACTAAGTCTCTTCGCGGTCCTCGTATTGATTTCATCTGTAACAAGCTTGGTGCATATAACATATATGCTCCAGCTTGAGGGGGAGTGTTGGAATTAGTTAGGTGTTGGAATTAGTTATGTAGTGTGTAGTGTGTAGTTGGTAGTTGTGGTGTTTTGTATTTAATATGGTAGTTAATATGGTAGTTATGTATTTAATATGGTAGTTGTATAATGCCTATATAAAGGTCTCTCATTGTAAGTTCTAAATCAAAAAAATGTTTATAGACATTTTCTTCACAAATTCTCACAATAAGTAATCAAAATACATTACTTTCATCACAATACAAATACATCCAATCAACATAATGTACATACAATATAATTTCACACCCAAAAGAATGAAAATCAAGTATTTCTCCATCCTTAATTCTCGGCCATAACCTAAATTTTACTTTGGAAAATTTCACAAATTGCCACTGCCATCAAACCAAAAAAGAAAATAACAACCCAAATCTATTTCTCCTTGGCCGAACCCTTTGGCTAATTTTCTTTCAAAAATTTTCCCATTTCATACTAAAATCGATTCTAAAATACTTTTAATATTTTCTAATTCATTAATTTTCCAAATTGGAATGTAAAGAACCAAGACCCAATAAACATAATCAACATAATTCAAGGAATTCATAGACATAGTATACTTACAATTTGTCCTCACGAACGAAATTAAATTCCAAATTTCGGACTTGTTCTCCCCTCTCTTCTGCCTCCTTCTCGGCCTCTCTCCTCTCTTTCTTCTCATCTTCTTCTTTCCTTCTCGGTCCCTCTTTCTTTCTCTTCTCTTTCTCTGGTTTCCCTGTTCTCTCTCTCTTTTTTCCCTCTCGGTTTCTCTCCTTCACTCTCTTGCTCGCGATCTTTCTCTCTTGAACCCCTTTTTCTTTTTTTCTTTTTTTCGGTCTGCTCCCTTATTTCTTCTCTCTCTCTTTCCTTCTCGATCTCTCTATTCTTCTTCTCTTCTCGATTCTTCTCTCAATCTCTTTTTGATTTTTCTTTTTCTGTTTCTCTATTCTCCCTCCCCCTGTTTTCTCATATTCGGCCAGAGAGAGATGGGAAGCAGAAACCCTAAAGCAGAGGCGGGATATCAAATGGGTTCCTTTTTTTTTTTTAATAACGATGCCAAAACGACGACGTTTTGGCACCAAAACGTCGTCGTTTTGGTCTGATTAGGAAAAAAAAAAAAAAAAAAAATGGGTCACCGATGAGGCGCCCGCCTCATCGGTGAAAGGCGGCCGCATCAGTGGTTAGCGTATAAGGCGGCCGCCTCGAGGCGCCGACGCCGTGAGGCGGTACGAGGCGGCCGCCTCGAAACGTATTTTAAAACACTGATTATAGTTGTCATGAAGTTTCTATCACTATTTTCAATGAGCATTGTGGTACTTTTAACTAATGTGATGGCCATATATTTGATCTTGGAACCAAATCTGTGTTATCTGTGTATGAGACTTCCATCTTAGCCTTTTTATTGAAAAGTTGTCTACTTTGGCATTTTAGGCAAATGAATATTTGGGGCACTTCTGCAGGAAAGCAAAGCGAACTTAGCAAGATGCTAGATGATTGGTAATGCTAAAATTATTTTGCAAATTGTTTATGTTCCTTTTTGCATTTTAGTGTTATGTTGGTGAACTAAATTGTCTTTTTTCTTAATCGTATATTTTAGGGCCGTGTACATACGGAGAAAGTGCGGGAACAGGCAGTTGTCATCATCTGTATTCCTTTCTGAAGCTGAGCCTTTCCTTGAACAATATGCTAGACTCAGTCCAGAGAATCTGGCTTTGATAGGATCTGCTGGAAACTTAGTGAGGGCTGAAGAATTCCTGGCCATTGTTGAAGGAGGCAGGGATGAAGACAATGATCTTGAAATTGAGAGGGAGGCACCACCATCAAGCTCTAGACGAGTCAAAGATAAAAATCAGAAAGATGAAGGTTTTATAGTTTTCTTTCCAGGTAGAGATTTCTGCAAACTGGCAGTGGTGTCAATTGAGCATAGTAAATTTTTTAAAATGATTCGTTTCTGTCTTGTTTGAGTTACTTGAAGAGATGAATTGCACTCATATATTATGATATTAAAATAAGTTTTCAGTTCAAGTATTACATTTTAAATAATGGCTTGCAAAAATTCTGTGGATTGAAGGAATGAGGTTATTGGCTTAGGTTTGTTAACATGTGCATTTAGCTATCAATTTGCTGTGTTGCCAACTAGAATTTGATCACATAGACTGTCTATGAGGAAAAAAAGTACTTGTCAAAATAAATTTTGGAGTGAAACTACAGACCTCAATATGCCTGAGATATGCAAATGCAAACAGGACAATTTGGAAGCCTTGAAGGTTTGCCAAAAAGGCTCATACTTGGTGGAAAATGCTACTTTCTTATAGTTAGGGAGTTTCAAAAGCAATATTTTTTTATCTTATTACAGAATGTTCGATAATTATAAAATGTATAGTTTTTACTTCTCTTTGGACCTAGTCTCCAAGGTTTTTGAAGACACTTCTATACTTTTCATCAATCCCAATTGTGTGGTCTTGGGTTAATTATGTTTTATTCAATTTTCATAAATTTTGGGACTGGTGAACTGTTTGGGGTACATATATATGCTGATATTTTTATGTAGTCGGTAAGTAGCTTATACAGTGTTTTTTTTTTGTTTCTCTTTGCTTCGGCATCATCTTCGCTTTCATTTTGATAATATTATATTTTGTTTCCTATCAACCAACAAAAAAAATCTTAGCAAGATTTGGAAAAAAAAAATAAAGCATGTAAATACCTACACTAAAAATCCAATAAGTTATTATGTCTTTATTTTATTTGTTGCTTTGAAGTATGATGTTCTGTTATCTCTTATAGACATTGTGGAACTTCAAGCTATGTCTTGATATTTATTGGTGGATTATCATATTCAGGAATACCTGGTTGTGCCAAGTCTGCTCTTTGCAAGGAGTTACTGAATGCACCAGGGTGTCTTGGAGATAATAGACCGGTCCATAGTTTGATGGGTGACCTTGTTAAAGGTATGATAAACTGTGCAGAAAACGGTGTAATGATGTGGAGGGTTAAGGTGGTCATTGGGTCTCAATATTTTCTGCAGATTGGCTTTCATATGATACATCAGTTCTACTGCAATAATTTTAAATTTCCTTTCATAGGATACAGCTGTTCTACTGCAATAATTATTAGAATAGATTCATTAAAAGTTTTGTAGGGCTTTTCCTTGACTATTATAATTGTAAACTTGTCTATTTGTACATGTTAATAGGAAAATACTGGCAGATGGTTGCTGATGAGTGTAGGAGAAAACCATATTCTGTAATGCTTGCAGACAAGAATGCGCCTAATGAAGAAGTCTGGAGACAGGTAACATGCTTAAATTTGACTTGGAAAAAATTAAAAAGAGGGAGAATTTAATTCAACAAAGTTTCAAAAGTTTTGCACAATCTTTCGATAAAGAAAACCATGGTGAAATCAGAAAATGATTCTAATTGAACAGGAGTCCCATTTATTTCTTTACATGTATGTTACATGAGTAGCATAAAAGTCGGAGTAAATAGAAACTTCTAATTTCAGTCATGCAAACTCCTAATGAAATCATTGCAATTTTGAGGGCTTTTTAGAATGTTTGGAATTTAGGAGATGGTGGATTTCATCACACTTTGTTAATACTATTAGTTCCACTCTTGGGCTTAATATGGCAGTAGACAATAGGTAGTACTCTTTATTCAAAGAATTTTGTTTCAATGTGTTGGTTGCGTGGATGGTCGGAGATATTAATATGTTTGATGATTTTTAACCTTGTCAACCGATTTGACTGTAGATCCCAGGTTTCCTTTATCCTTGAATTATTAATAAATTTATGGAGAACTTACAAAAGAATTTTTGTATTTTCTGCGATTATCAACTAATGTTTTCTAAAAACCTCCTGATGGCTTCAAGTGTTGTGTAGATTGAGGACATGTGCCGCCGTACCAGAGCCTCTGCGGTTCCTATTGTACCTGATTCTGAAGGTTGTTCTATTTTTCCTTTCATAACTTTTGTGAATGGTGACATGGTAAACCTGTGATTTCCTTCCATTATGGTTGAGTAACCAGTGACCCTCTAAACCTAAATATTTGAATCACAAGAAGCCATAACTGCAATTTGATTTCAATTAAAATATTCATACTGCGATTTGATTTCAATTAAAATATTCATCATGCAGTTCGAGATTCAATTAAATTTTCATCACCAAAACATGTCTGATAAGGTGTTCATTGAAGCTAGGTCAATTCTTTTAGAAGATCTTCCTTTTCTGTGTCTATAATTTGTTCTACAAGAGGTTTACTAATAAGATGCAACTTTAGAACTACTTTTAAGTGTGGCATAAACTATTGTGATTGGAAGCTGAGGTAGACTGTAAAGTGCTCTCTGATTTAAAATTCCTGCAACCAAAATGTTCGAAGAGGGGGAAGGGGGTCTAGGTGGGGAAGATATTAATATCATCATTTGTTCCCTATGGTATCCAATTGTGTGGGGAGGTTGGTCGTTGCATTTGTATGAAATTAGTGTCTTCCCTGATTGTCATTTGTATTTTGAAAATATAGTACTGTTTGGTGTCTTATACATAAAGCTATACGTCTGTTATAACTATGTCATTCATTACAAAAAGAAAACTCATAAACAGCAAAATAAATAATTCATAATGCAGAATTGCATTATAGAAAAACACTTAGAAGTGTGGCTGCTACATGCTGTAAAACCTACAACTACCTGTTCACTGTCTGTCTCATCTGGAGCTCGAGGCATGTAGAGCTGTTCTTTTATAGCATACTTCTATTAATTTTCTCCTAGAACATTGAAGTTTTAGTATGCTTCTGAATTGTGTTTAAGCTACTATCAAATGGGTTATGCAATTTGGTTAAGGTTTAAAGTGGTGGTGTTGACTGTTGATGTTTCATGTCCAGGCTTTCACCTATTGATTTCATAGTTCATTTCTCTGTAGGAACTGAGTCTAATCCATTTTCTCTCGATGCATTAGCCGTTTTTATTTTCCGTGTGCTTCAAAGAGTTAATCATCCGGTATTTATTTCTTTTTTTCTTTTTAATTAAAAATGTTTTTCAGTATATGTACATTTAAATACGCAGATTATCATCTTATTAACTCTACTTCTTATGCCGTATGAATCCAGGGGAATCTAGACAAGAACTCTCCAAATGCTGGTTATGTTCTGCTAATGTTTTATCACCTTTATGAGGGCAAAGTATGGTTTGATTCTTCTAGAAGTATAATATTGATATACCTATATGAAGCAATATTTGGGCTTATGCTTTCAAATTTCAGAGTCGTAAAGAATTCGATGGTGAATTAGTTGAACGTTTCAGTTCTCTCATCAAAATGCCATTGTTGAAAGATGATAGGTGAGGAAATTTCCTCTCATACTTGCTGAAACATTAAGTTGGCTGTTTATTTTTATTCTTTATTTTTCCATGGTAATGCTTACTTTTGACTTCATGGCTCTATTATGTCCTTGTACATCATAGACACCATCATTTGTTTTTGCATTGTCACTGCGCAATTGACTCATTTTCCCCTTGTTATCACGCACTACCTTTAGCAATTTGGTTGTATCAAGTCTCTATGCTTTTCTTTTGTTTCTCTGTCTTGATCCTCTGCATGTTTTTGTTTCCTTGTGTATTCTGTCTGATAAAATTCATCTTCTCTTGTAATGGAGAAATAGTACAACGGTGGGGTTGGCTAATGCACAGATATGTGAGGACAGAGTCTTGAAATCTCCAACACAAATGTTGAACCTCCTACATAAATTTTAAGACTTTTGTTGAAATCCTAAGTTGGAAACCCTAATAAAAAATCTGAAACCAGATCTGCATAGAAGTGAAAACCCCATAATGAATGCATGAAACTTTTTTTCTAGTCTCAGCATGCAGTTGTGGTAGTGATCATTATGGTGCTTGAATATGCAGGAGTCCTCTGCCTGATCAAGTGAGGTCTGTTCTAGAGGAGGGTATAAATTTGTACAAGCTTCACACGAGTAAAAATAGAAGGTAATAATCAAACATTCAAACTATTCATGTCATGCGTATATATGATGAATGCGATGCCATTAATTCTTTTTTTTTTTTCACATCTTGAAACACAACTATCTTTTGGGTAATGTAAACCTATTTATCATCTTCATTTTCTTGTCCTTGGAAGATTGAATATATCATTGTTTGCCTGAGATAAAAGTTTTTCCTAACCTGCGCATACCAATCAGCTTAGTTATACATAAAAATTCAATCTTGGTTATAGATGGTTTATAGCAGTCTGCATACTGTCACTTCCATGTTTAGTTGGAGGCTGGGTTTGCTCAAATTTTTTTTCTGTAGAATGTATAAAATCGGTGGCGAGAACTTCTGTTAAAATTTCATTGGCTGCCATAGTTGTGACTCTTTGTATGTTGCTACTACTTAATTGAAGTGTGCATGACGACTCCCTCACTTGCATTCTAGAATTATTCTAGAACTGACTTCTAAAACAAACAAAAAAACTAGTATTGGTTTTTTTTTTATTGTTATATTCACTCTTTTTTGCTTTGCAAGGGTGGGGGGAGGGGAGGATTTAGGCTATTAAGATTTGTGACTATCCTAAGAGTAAATTTATTTACTATAGGGATGTATCTCATAAATATTGTTTTCTTATGTTGTATTTCATGTGATTTTTTAATGCAAAAAGAAATCAGAAAATTTCTATTGTTGAATAATATTTCTTTGAGGAAACTTAGTAGCTAAACCCAATGAATGTACTAAGTTGTGATGCTTTTAATTTCCTACAAGATTGTTTCTTATTTAACCTTTATATTTTGTTTTGTAGTCTACTTTTAAAATGCCATTGTTAGTGGTTCCATATTAACATTATTCTGTACTTAGATTGGATTCCACCAAGGGATCATATGCAATGGAGTGGGCTAAATGGGAAAAGCAGTTGCGGGAGACTTTATTTAGCAATGCTTACTATCTTCAATCTGTTCAGGTTCTTCTATTTTTTCAGTGTTAATTTTGTGCCCTAAGGCAACTGGTAGATAATAATTTTTTAAAAGGTTAAGATGGTATTTGTTACATACTATTATGCCTGAAGTAATGTTAGCTTTTGTCAAGTATGATGGTTAAAGGTTTCAGATCCATTTTTGTCAAACCAAAATTTTCTCTCTCCTCCAATGTACTGTTTCGAAAAACTGGAAATAAATATTGGAGTTTCATTTAGTGATTTTTCTTCATACTTGCTATTTCCCAGGTTCCGTTTGAGTCTGCTGTCAAGCATGTGTTGGAACAACTAAGGCTTATTGCCAATGGTGAATATAAAGCACCAAGTACTGAGAAGAGGAAGTTTGGAACCATTGTTTTTGCTGCTGTTAGTTTGCCCGTTGCAGACATCCGAAGCCTCCTTGAAAATGTAAGTGACTGGTTATGTCCAGCGGGAAAAGTAGCGTCTCCAACTGTTGGTTCGGTGCACGATTAGTAGATTCAAGGGTTAATTTCTTTTTGTGCCACCTTTTGACTCTCGTTTCAATCTGTCTTAAGCAGTTGGCTGGAAGGGATCCCAACATTGATCTCTTTTTAAAAGACAATGACATGGAGCATAACCTGAAGAAGGCTCCTCATTTTACTCTCGCTCACAAAAGAAGTCACGGAGTTACAGCAGTAGCTAGTTATGGACCATTTGTCAATCAAAATGTACCTGTGGAATTGACTCATCTGCTCTTCACTGACAAAATGGCTGCATTTGAGGCTCGACTTGGTTCTGTTGAAGACGGACTTATAGTTTCTGAAAACCAGTGGCCCCATGTTACTATATGGACTGGAGAGGGAGTTGCTTCTATGGAAGCGAACATGTTACCACAATTGCATTTAGAGGGTAAGGCCACTCGTTTTGAAATAAACCCTCCCTTCACTATCTCGGGCACATTGGAGTTTTTTTAAGTTTTTCTATTCCTTTTTTATCTTTCCCACTTGATCTGGGTGCTTAACTACTTATATTGTAAATTTATAGTATTTATTCCCATAGTTACTAGATTTTGGTAGGGAAAACGCTGTGACGATAATGAGGTCTTGCTTCTGAAACTGTGAATAGATGAGTCTTATGGGAATAATGTTTGATGGAGATTCTTCTGTGGAAATTTTTCTATGCTCCCGCATGGAAGCTTGAAAAAAAAAATGTATATTGCAATAGCATCGATCCGAAAACATTGTCTTTGTAGTGTCCAAACAATAAAAAGGAAGATTTTTAGCTTTGATGATCATTTGCCCTAGCTAAGCTAAGGTAACTAAAAAACAGTTGGGTTGCTTCATGAAGTAGCTTCAGAAAATGTTTAGCTTCAACATTATTTTTATTTTCAGTGACAGAGATTGTAGGTGTGTCGGAAACTGGCCTCAATAAGTCCAATAATAAGCATCGATTGGAACAATTTTGCACAAACTATATAAGCACATGTTTTAGATCTAATGCACTCGATGTCTTGCGAGTCTTGCAGTAGCTCTGCTTGATTCATTCTGAGAAAAGAAACCAAGCACACCATTTCAATACTCTTGTTCTTTTTTAGTTTAGTTTTTCATTTTCAATACATAGCTGCTGCTGCTGCATCAAGAAGCTATGTGAAAATAAATTATTATCTGTGCCTTTGCATTAACTTCTATCAGTCATAGACTGCACTTGTTCCATAGCTAGAGTTGGTAGGATTGCCAGCGCCTCACCATCAAGAACAAGAAGCTCGCCATTCTTGAGACACTTTGTTGAGAATTTTACTCTGCACCATCCAACCAGACATCGATTAATTGGCTGAATTAACATTGGGGAGGGAATTTTTTTATATCGAATGATAGTCTAATTAACTTAATTCTTGTCATATAAACAAGATGTCACCAGTTCAAATCCAAGAATCCGGTGATACGCTAGTAAGTAGTACTCTCAAACTGACCCTCAATTTGGGTGGGGTGCGAAGCGATGTAAAATACAAAAATAGAAACTTCCCAAGGGCTGTAAACTTACAGGAATCTCTTCTTGGTCTCTCTTACATTAATAGCTAGTACCTGACCAAGAACTTCGTCTCCAATATAGACTGGCGACCTGAAATGTAAGCTCTGGGAAACGTATACTGCTCCAGGCTACAAATTACCAAAAAAATAAACAAAATCAGGTATCCCTTTGAGGGGTTTTGCTTCTCAGGCTCGGACTAAAAAGAAAATAAAACATGTTAAATTGTTATATAAATATAGCACTACTCACCATCAATGCAAATAATACACTTTCAATGCAGTCATTGGGTTAGCAGTCAGCAATGAATTAAACTTATCAACAGAAACTAAATGTAGGACTTACGAAATGGGAAGAAATGATTCGAGGAAACAGTGCAGCAACAAGCATCCCATGAACAAGTCGATCGTCAAAGCCGGCGTTTCTAGCGGATTCAGAATTGAAATGCAGAGGATTGGAGTCGTGGCTTACTTTAGAATATTCAAGAACATCTTCATTAGAATATATCCTTTTTTGTCTCAAGGTGTCTCCAGTTTTAAGTATGCGAGGTTCTAGTGATGAAAATTGTCTCAACAAGGGGAGTTTAGTTAAGAGCAGGCTCTTGGCGAACATTTTGTGAGTATTTGGTTGTTGGATTCCAAGTATCTGGAGTGTGACTGAGTCATTTCATCGAACATGTGGAGTGCATGTACCCAATTGCAGGGCAATTTGGTCAAATACGAAATTGAATCAGATAAATAAAACCACAAAAGTACCAATTTGAAACGTTATGAGAGAGAGTTGCTCACCTGAACGCTTAATTTTGCCAGAATACACTCACTCGTGACTACATTGTGTACTGACTAACGAGGGAGAGCGCATTTTTGGTTCACTTTATTTTCAGTATTTCTTTTAAACTGTATTTGGATCCAAGTAAAAAATGGCTGGGACAGAACAGTATTTTCATTTGAATTGCATCTCAACTATAAAATTTATTAAATTATTTTGCGACTCATGATGAAGTGTTAATTTATTTTCCGCTTAATCACAAATAGAAAAGATATGCATGTAAGATTGCATACAAAACTTTTCCAGATTCCTGATTATAGCGGAAACCTTGTGCGACTTTTATCATGGCCCACATGATACTGAGATACTCGAGAAACAAGGTTCCTCTGCATACATTTTTAATCTAGAGTTCTGAGTAATCCTGAAAAATGGAAGCGATAATATATTCATAGTTTTCAACTATAAATCCCCCGTCATATGTAAAAATATTATCCTGTAACATAAAATAATCTCGTCATTCACTTCATGAAGATACTCATCTTGCTGAAAGAAACTAGCAAATCATAGCAGAAGAAGCATAGGGAAGTTTTGAGAAATCTACATAGCACGAAAACATATTCAACCAAGAACTTAAAACACCAAATTTCAAAGACGAACACACACTTAATCTTAAAACATAAGGCTGTATTGATGTTGAAGGGCATGTTTGCAACTGTTGTTCTTCTCCTTAATTTTGAAAGTACAGCAGCCGAAGTTTACCACCCAGACAGCTCTCTACGATCAGTGCTGCCAATTCCTGACCCAATCAGTCAAAGTCGCAACATTGCTGGTGATATCCTCAATCATATTGCTCTTCAATGCCACAACAATTTCTTCTGCGTAACTTTCTTTTGCCTCCTCCAGCAGAATTTGAAAAATTTCACATTCTATATTGTTTGTGAGCTTTGCCCCAGAGTAACCTCTGTCACAAAAATCAATACTTGAGAATTTGAAAGATAAACCTAGTAAAAAGAATTTAAGTAAACAAGCTACAAGCCCATAATATTAGTTACCTCTTAGTCAATCGATCATACAACACAGAATTTTCAGTTTCAAGCACAACCACTCGATCAAACCATCTCTGGGGAAAGAAATCGCATCCGTGGTAGTCCACAATGTTTCCCCCTTGTTCCATTATATCCTCTAATTCATCGCAAACCTACAAAATCCACACAAAAAAGTGTGATGAATGATGCCCTTCCTCCATTCAACAATCAATCAAAATGCATATAATTAAAAATTTCCACAAATGATGATCAAAATTTATTAGTAAAAAAAATAACTGGAAGAATCAGAGAAACAACTACTTGCTAAAGGCTCTGTTTGGTATTGTTGTCTAGCAATAAAGTGATTTTGCTCCACAGTTGACTGACGAAAAAATAATTATGTTGTTAAAATTATTAACTTAAAAAGTAATTTTTTTACCAAAAACTATCAACTTTCATTTCACAGAACCAAACCGAGCCTAAATCCCACACCTTCAATTGATTTGTGAATTCATTATGCTTTTACAGAGTAAAATTCTAACATAACTTGATATAAATAATAAAATAAAAACTACCCAAAAACGAAAATCATATTTAGAATTCAGGAATTACCAAGTTTCAGTTTTCGATCAACTACACACCACATTCAATGAAAACTTTAGAACCCCAGCAATTTTAACACACAATTTATTGAATTCACAACAAAATTTAAAATAAAATAAAAATAAAAATAAAACAAGGCTAAAATACCAGGTCTTCGTTGATGATGTAGCATTCGAGCTCGTCGTCCCAGCCGTCGTGTAAATTTTTTTCTCTGACCAAATCTCCTATGTTAATGTGACGGAGTTGCGTTGACTCTGCTAGAGCAGACGACGTCGTCGTTTTACCAGTTCCCGGGGTTCCAGTCACCAATATATTTGGTCGATTCCTCTTGCTATCCTGCACCATGTTGTATACTGCACACACCTCGAATTAAAGAGTTTTCCAGTTCACTAAACCCTAATTTAGATGAGATTTATGAGCGAATTTTTTTTCAGGGTTATTTACATACAAGTCCCTAATGTTTATGTAAAATGTAAATAAATCAATGGTTTTGAAAATCAGTTAATTAAGTCATCTACATGCACTTCTAAGTTCTAACTAATTTACTATGATTAAATTACTATCAATGGTCAATGCAATTTGGTTTGGTTTACTGTTGGGTGGTTGATGATTTCATAATAAAAAAAACCCATTAACCAAAACTTCACTTTAACCAAAAATCTCAAACAGATATAAAGTTTTTAGCTTGAAATTACACACAAATCACCCAAAACCCACATCTAAAACCAATCAATTTAACCATTGTTATTGTTTATTAAGGAAACAAAACCCATTGTTGTTTTTATTTTTTGGAAACATTGAAAATTTCGCTATTAAATTGTTAGAAATTATATGGTAAAACTATATTGCACCTAAAATGAAATTGAGAATAAATTAAGATAAGACATAATGATTTATATGGTTCGGTTTTTAACTTACTTCTACAGGCGAAGACAGAAGGATAATATTTCATTAATAAAATGGAGAATATAAGTATTGAAGTATTTATTTCACAACACAAACTTCCAATACACTTAATTCTCTCAAATCACTCTAGAAATTTTCTTTCTCTATCTATTGAAAGAAACTCATAAATTTTTGGGATGTATTGAGCTCTCACCAATGGAACTATTTATAGGCAAGTTTTGCATTTAATGCTAACAAAATGCATTTAATGTAATTTTATGCAAAATCATATTTGTCAAATATAGTTGCATCAAACAACCACCTGATTAATGCTAAAATTTATTTGTCAAATATGATTGCATCAAACAACCACCAACCAATTTGACTCAACAAATCTCCCACTTGGAGATTTGATTGAAAATCAATCAAGTCTCCACACCATCATTTATTCTTTGTCATTGTCATGTTGCTTAAGTTTTTGCTAGGCTATGTAAGGATTTACACCATAAAAATTTATCAGTATTACTGCTAGGTTGTCTTGTGTGTGTGAATTTTCTTAATATCCACACTTTCATCTTTCACTACTTCACGAACAAAGTGATATTAAACTCCTATGTACTTTGTCCTTGAATGCAATAATATTCCTTGCAATATGAAAGAAACTTTGACTATTACAAAATAATAAAATCTTCATCAACCTTTGTATTTAGATAGCTTTCTTGCAAGCTTGTGTAATTGCCATATATTATGCTTCTATCGTAGATAGTGCCACGACGGTTTGTAATTTTGAAACCTAGCTTATAACTCTCCTTACAAATGTAAACACATAGCCTATAGTGAATTTTCTTTTATCAATATCCATATAAAATCTGAATCTACATATCCATTAACAATAAAATACGATCATCAATATCATAATGCAACATCCGAGGTACCTTTAATGTATCTTATGATCCTATTTACACTACACCAATGTTTTCTACCGGGATTCATCATGTACCGACTAACTGCTTCCACTGCTTATGCAATGTCTGGTCTTGTACATATTATAGCAAACATCAAATTTCACACTGCTTATGCATACGGTATTCGAGATTTTTACTTCCTCTTTGCTTCATTGCTAGGACACATTTTAGAGGATAACTTAAAATTAATAGGAAGATGGGTAGAAATTGACTTACAATCATGCATATTGAAACGACGCAAGATTTTCCTGAATTAGTTCTTCTGAGAAAGCCAAATTTTCTTGTTATTTCTGTCTCAGTAAATTTGCATCCTTATAATCTTGTTTTCCGGTCTCAAGTCCTTCATATCAAATTCTCTAGCCAATTGTGCCTTCAATTCTTGGACTCGATCTTTGTTGGGGCATGTTACCAACATGTCGTCTACGTACAACAGTAAAATAATGAAATCATTATCACCTTCAAACCTTTTGTAGTACGTACAATGGTCTGAACTATGTCTATTGTACCCAAGGCTCATGATATATGAATCAAAACTATGGTACCAACACCTTGGCACCTGTTTAAGACCCTACATAAATTTGTTCAACCTGCAAATCAAGTTCTCTTTTCCTTCTTCTATAAAACCTTCTGGTTGGAACATATAAATCTCTTCTTCAAATTATCCGTGAAGAAAAATTATCTTCACATCTAACTGCTCTAGATGCAAGTAAAATGTAGCACATATAAGTAAGACTACTCTGATTGTAGTGACAAATCCCGACACTCATATATAACAATCCTGACACCGATGAATTATACGTGGAGTGGACTAAATAGGAAAACGAGCTGCGAGAAACTTTACTTAACAATCCCGACTATCTATGTTTAGTAACTTTTACTTTAATCCTCTTATAAATGTCAAGAACAATTATAATAAATAGATTTACTATCAATGAATGTTACAATTGGAAAGATTGCGTACGTATATCATAATCTTCTCCAGACGGACCAGATCCTGCTTATAACGGGGCCATCTGCTTTGAGTACTATTACTACATTTTATTGTAATTCATTGAATGTGCATGAATGGATCAAATGTACGTACG
Organism: Zanthoxylum bungeanum; assembly: GCA_019454045.1. Lineage (NCBI taxonomy): Eukaryota > Viridiplantae > Streptophyta > Magnoliopsida > Sapindales > Rutaceae > Zanthoxylum > Zanthoxylum bungeanum. The sequence goes on along the minus strand of SKCR01004846.1, from coordinate 16,882 downwards.
TAATTCATCGTACGTACATTTGATTCGTAATAACAGTAAACATAAATTTTTTTTTTTTGTTGAAATAATATTAACTAATTTTGTCGGTTACAGTTACAGATGATAACCTGATTTTGCGGGTGACAAATTGATTACAAAGAAATATTTATTTTTATTTCTCAGGTTTCTTTTGAGTCTGCAGTTAAGCATGTGTTGGAACAACTAAGCCTGGTTGCAAAAGGGAAAATATGAATTGATGCCAAGTCATAGTCTAAGATGTTGTCATCAGGAGGTATGGTTTGATGGTAAAGGGTTAATTAGTGTTTGGTTATTAGGTCTTGGGTTCGAGTCTAGGAGTACATTTCTTATAAGTGCATGGGGCAGTCCGCTTCGCTTAAATCCGAATCGGATGATTTTGAAAAAAGAAAAAATATATAGTCTAAAATGTTACAGAAATGTTGATGCTGTTAAAGTTGCTTTACTGGATAAAGAAGTCGAAACTGCCCTCTATGATGTAAGAAAATAAATTATTACGTCCAACACAGAATTTATTTTTTCTGTCCCATTACTCATAGGCTTGCAAAATCTCCCACGTAGACCCGTCCTGGCATCTTCAATAGGCGAGATTGCGAGTGCTGCGCTGGGGCAGCCAAGCTCTCCCAAACGGACCGTGGCCCTGGCCCCTTATTGATAAAAGAATAAATTTTTTTTTTATTCCAGCCAATCGCATGTGGGTTGTCCCCATGACCACCCACTTTACATATGGTTGTGTACAATTTTTGACCATGTGTGTCTTCTGATATCTCTCTCTTAATTAACCAGTTGGTTGCAAAGGATCCGAAAATTGATGATTTTTCAGAGACTAAGGCATGAGAAAAAAACCAGTGAATTATTCTTGCTTACAGGAAATGTCACCATGGATCCTATCTCCATAGAAGTTTTAGATGTGAAAATAATAGCATCGCTCTTCAAAGATAATATGGCGGCATTGGAGGTTCAACTTTCAGCTGATGGCCAAATTAAAGATCGAATCCACATTCCCCTGGACTCATGCTATTAATAATGACAAAGTTTAAAGCATAAAAGATAGCACTGATATGTTGTCAAAAATGGTTGCTACGGGGAAGTCAACCCTCCGGCAACTGTATGGGGGAAACTTGAATTTGTTCCACTATAATTAATTGTCATTATGAATGTAATTGTTAGCTACTTATTGTCACAGTAAAGCTCAATTTGCTAGTGCCATCACATTGAAAAAAGAAAAAGGTTATTATAGTTTCACTATTTTAAAAATTAGTAAATAACAAATGAGTATAAAAAAATCGGAGTGTAACATTTTTTTATTATTATTATTATATATATATAATTTTATATTTTACTAAAAAACTTACATTTTATTACAAGAATTATTAAGAAATAACACTTTACAAGAAATGTTAGTGTGTAATATTTTACCATTTGAGTACAAAAGGTAAAGACCTAATACGAGAAATGAGCTTATAACACAACACTAAATGGGATAGAAACCCTAATCGAAATGAGCTTAACACAACACTACATGGGATAGAAACCCTAATCTTAAAAAGAGAAAACCCACCACAATAAACAATCATAAATATAGAAGAAATGGTTTCAGACCAAGTGAATAACTCTCTATATGAGGTGTGCTAAAAAAAAAGATCATACTGTAAAATGGATAATAAACAAATAATAAATGTAAATTCGGGTAAATATTTTGAGTGAAAATATTAGGAAATAATCCAATTAAACCAGATAATAAAGAATTGTATAAAATAGAAATAATCAATCCGAAAATCAATATAAACATATTTCACATATTAATAATAATCAACAAAATTTAATAGTATACTTACTAATAAATTTAGGATAAAATTTAGAAATCGTTATAAATAATACAAATAAATTATTTTAACACACCCATTGCAAATTACTTTGTCGAAATAATGATTAGATTTATTCAAAACTAAATGAAATTTCTATTGAAATTTAACATCTTTCAAAAATAAAACATCTTCACGAATCTCAATTAATTTTTAAATTAAAATGATTTTTCATCTTAAATTTTAATATTTATGATGTGTTTAGAATGGAGGAATGAGAATCATTTCCAATAAATTTGTTTACTTCATAAAATTGAATAAAAATGAGAATGAAAATGGGAGCGGGACCCATAAATTCGGGAATAGAGAATGAGAATCTCATTCCCACCACCCCATGGGAATGAGAATCTCATTCCCATTATTGATGTAAAATTATAATATTATTCCTAAGATAATTAATTAATATTAATTTATAAATAATAAATAAAATGTATTAATAATTAAGTTACAAATAATAATATTTACTATTTTAATAAAAGAATATATTAATATTTAGTAATTTATTTCATTAATAATTAATTAATTAATTCATACTTAATTAATACTTAATTTATAAATAATAAATAAAATTAATAATATTTAATAATAAAATAATATTTAATAAAAGAATAATTTAATATTTAGTAATTTAATACATTAATAATAATTAATACTAAAATAATAAATAATAAATAAAAACAATTAATCAATAATTAATAATAAAATAATATTTAACATTTAACATTTTAATAAAAGAATAATTTAACATGAGTAATTTAATACATCAAAAATTAATAATAATTAATAAATAATAAATTAATATATAATTATAACTAATGGTATTTTGACTTTTAACAATTCATTCTGATTACTGGACAAAGTAAACACATCAATGGTAATACTGCTTCATTTCACTACAAGAATTAGACCATTTAGCGTCGAATTATTTCGACGCCATAAGTGAAGGTTTCGACGCAAAAGACATTTAGCGTCGAAAAAATTAGACGCAAAAAATGGACGATAAAATGTCGACGACAATCACTTTTAGCGTCGAAATAATTAAATGCGCGCTAAAAAATAGTATTTTGCGTCCATTTTTTTCGACGCTAAAGGAAATTGTCCGACGCTATATGTTATATTTGGCGACGAAATAATTCGACGCAAAAATCCAAACTTTTAGCGTCGAAAAGTGTCGACACTAAAGTATATTAAAAAAGTATTATATGTAAGCTTACAGCGACAATTTTTGTCACTTTTAGCGTCGAAACTTGTCGACGCTAACGTATATTAAAAAAGTATATATGTACGCTTACAGCGGCCATTTTTGATACTATTAGCGTCGAAATATTCGACGCTAAAAGTAAAAAATTTATTTTTTAAAAAATTAATAATTTACTTATTTTTTGGTCTAAAATATTTCATTTAGTTGAAAAAAAATGTAATTAATAACAAAATGACGAAATATTATATTGAAATTTGTTTTAGAAAAAAAAAATATTATATTAAATCTATTTGTTCAAAATGTTTATACAAAACCAAATATAAAATTAATTGCTACTGTGATGGGGGGACGCTCGAGCCCGATGCACCCTGACTCATTGAGGCCTTGAACATCTGACGGAAAACCTGCATTTTCTGTTCCAACTGCTCCATCTTCTTCTCGTGGTCCACCATCTTCTTCTCGTGGTCCACCGTGACCTGTTGTAGCTTCTCCTTAGTCTGTTGCAGCTCGTCTCGGGTGCTGGCTAGCTCGTCTTTGGTGGTGACTAACTCGTCTCGAAGAGAGACATTGTCCGAATTACCACTATTGCGTGCAGATGACGTTGGCTTCTTACGAGTGCCAAGGCCAACGTTGTAAGCTGTCTGATTCTTGAAAACCAATTGCGACAGCTGCTCATCTGGTATGGGGTCGGACCCTGTCTCCTGAGTTTGATGTTGGAGTTCCATCATTTCGTTTGTTTCAAAAAATAAGTTAATATTAGAATTTGAGAAAAAAATTAACATATATAATATTAATTATTTTATTTTAAAAATTGAAACTTACATAGCAGCGTTCGGCTTCTTCATTTATCCATTTGTTCTTCTCATTGTAATGCGTCACACGAAAAAACTAGAAATGATTGCACCTCACCTGTGCTACTACTCTGTTATAAACAGAAAATAAATTCAATATTATTCCACATTAGTAAAAATAATTAACTGTTAAATTTTACATTAGGATATATTTACCTCAGAATGTTCGGCACGATGTTGGATAAATGGCTTCGAACCTCCACGGTGGTTAAAACGCAAGTGACTTCGATTTTCCTGCATTTGCGTGACATTTATCCTGGATTTACCAACACTGTAAGTACCGAAAACAAAATTAATTATAACTTCCGTTTATTTCAAAATTTATCTCGTTTTTTTTTGCTAGACCAAAGCTCACATAAGAATGTCCAATCTTGTTCCTCTATAAAATCAGGCTTGTGTTGTGGAGCATTTGAAGGTCCATGTTCGTCGAATATTGGTTTCATGACTTTTGTTCTATAATCTTTATAACTTTTCCCAATGTGGTAGTCAAGATATTGTTGGACATTCACTTTGGTCAGATCGAAGTCGAACCATTCCTACATGCAAATTCGAGTGAAAATAAGTATAAAATCAAATGTTAAATAACAAACACTATCGAAAACTTACAATAAGCGAAGGGAATAGCTGGTTCATTTTCGTCTCCCACGGTATCTTTCTCCAAGATACGTAGTTTTGGGGAGCTTCATATCGAGCTATAGCTCATATGGTTGTATTAAACGCTGAATTATGTTCTCCGACTTGAGTGTGTCCATCATCTGATATCTCTATATGGATACGGCTGTGAGCCTTAACGTACTTAGCTAACCCCAGGCCACGGGTGCGTCCTCGACCCTTCACTGTACTGGACTCACCTGTGCTAGCAGATAATTCACCAGGGCCAACTGGCCTTGCTGATGTAGATGGAGTCGCGTTAGCCCGTTTGCGATTGCCCGGTGCCATCTGCAAAAACCCGTCGCATTAGCATCATCAATTTCATCGTCATCATCAAAGTAGCATCATCATCAAATTAAGATTCATCATCAACAACCATCATCATTATGAAAGCATCTCGTTTTAGTTGAATTGTAAAATCCATGACCAAAACTTTTATATCACAAGTCTAAGAACATTATAGAAGCTAATAACTACTTTGATTGTGTAATCATCTTTTAGAGATTATACAATTATAATACAATCATATTATTGATATTTGAATTGTAAAATCACCCTCAAGCTGGAGCATACATATCAGATGCACTCATTCACCAAATTTATTACGTATGAAATCAATATGAGTACTTAGAGAGATTACACAATTGGAGCATACATATACATATTTGATGATGTTCGCTGCTGTTTAGGCCAGAACAGCAGCATTTGCTGCTGTTCTTGCTTGGCAACATCATCATCATCTCAAACTTGCACCAACTGTAAGTACTACTCTATAAAATTCATCATCAACATAAAAAAAAAAAAAAAACACTCTTATGAACTTCATCAATTCATCCTCAATTTCATCAATCTCATCCTCAATATCATCAATCTCATCCTCAATTTCATCAAATTCATCCTCATCAACAAATTTAAATCAACAAATGAGACTTACCTGTAATTTTCCTTCGTTCTTCACTGTTGGAGAATCGAATAGGAGAGGGAGAATCGAGTTTTGAGTTTGAGCCGAGGAAGAAGAGAAGCACTGGTTTTAGGGATTTAAACGACATTTAGCGTCGAATTAATTGACTTTTAGCGTCTAAGTCTTCGACGCCAAATATTAGGCGGCTAATGAAAAAATTAGGGTTATTTTTCCGAGAAATTTAATTTTTATTTAGCGTCGAAATACAATAATCGACGCTAAATGTCTTTCATTTAGCGTCGACTATTGTATTTCGACGCTAGATGTCTTACATTTAGCGTCGACCATTGTATTTCGACGCTAAATGTCTACCATTAAAAATAATAATATTAAAACAAATATATCATAGTTATACTATTAATAATTACGTTAATATTTCAACCATATCTAAAGAGTAATTAAAATCAACAACCATACATTATAATCCATAAAATTATTCATCAATCACAAAATACTGTAACTTCATAACTAATCACTATTATCATCGGTATTGAGGATTCGTGACTGGAATCGAAATCATCTTCAGTGTCAAATTGTTCTTCACTTGCTACTTCAACGCTCACTTCAGAATGAAGAATTAGCTCAACGTCTGTACTAGCTCGAGTTAATGTGATATTTTCAGGAACGTTGACAGTTGGTCCAAAAAATATCTGTTCAGGAACTTCAAAATTGCCGGAGACTTCTTGTGTTTCATCTGATATGTCAACTCTATCTTTCTCCATGCGTGTCCCAAATGGCCATATGTTGTAACTTTCCTACCATCATCCATACAGTTCCTAACTTAGGATCAGGTATATATATCACTGAACGTGCTTGCGTACAAAAAATGTATGGATCATTCTTGTACCAACAACGTTAAACATTAATTGACGTGAGATGATTACTAACTTGAATTCTCCTTTTTCTGGCATTTGTGTCAAACCACTTACATTGGAATAGCACAATATGTCGTCTGGGTCGATATATCAACTCAATGACCGATTGCAATACGCCGTAGAAGTCAATTACATCTGAGCCGTGTTCTCCTTGGACTACAATTCCAGAATTTTGAGTCACATGAGTAACATCTCGCTGTTCGGTATGAAATCTAACTCCGTTGACAATACATCCACTGTACTCATAAGCCTGCTTTTGAGGCCCCATAAGCCAAAGAAACCAACGAGGATTGCGAGTCCAATGAAATAAATTATCACGGTTAATGTATGGCAAAAATACAGTAATGATGCACCAGAAAAACTTACGTTAAATACGGTTGCACTTCATCACAATTACTCAATATAAACCAATGCGCACGTTGAACTTCCTGAAGGGTTAGTAATTTGACACCTACTGCCCCAAATGGTCTGCATTTTTGACGGAACACTGTGATCTATTGGTTATTACTTGCATCTCCATCATAGTTTCGTGGCCGACGATTAAATGAGTTTCAATATTCTACATGTACATCGAATAAAATGTTATTGCTTCACTTATTATAACAGCTTCAACTATTGAACCTTCAGGGCGTGCCTTATTTTTCACATATTGTTTGTAATCTCCAAAGCTCTGCAGATATGACAACAAGTTTGCATTAAGACTAAATTCTATGCACATAAACGGTTACAAATTTTCTTATATAAAACTATATATATATATATATTACCTCTTCTCAATGGGATAAATCCATCTGTAATGGACAGGACCTCCCTTTCTAGCTTCAGCCGGTAAATGCACAGCCAGATGTACCATGACATCAAAGAAAGCGGGTGGCAAAATTCGCTCCAGCTTGCATAGGATTATCACGATTCCTCGCTCAAGGTCGTCAATAACAGATGTGCTTAATGTCCTCTGACATAATTGTTTAAAGAAGCCACATAGATCAAGTACGACGTCGCATACATTCGGGGGGAGATAAGGTCGAATGCCAACAGGAAGGAGAATCTCGAGCAGCACATGACAATCGTGACTCTTTAATCCCGTTATTGTATCATCTCTGACCCAACGCCCAATATTGGATGCATAATTATCAGGGAATTTAACCATTTTCAGCCAATCACAGAATGATTTTCTCTCCGATTGATTGAGCACATAACTAGCAGGAGGCTTAATAAAACCTCGAGAGGCGACTTGTAAATGCAATTCACTGCGAATTCTAAGATCTTGTAGATCCAATCTAGCATTTACAGTGTCTTTTGTCTTACCCGGAATATTGAATAGTGTACCCACTAAACTCTCACAAATATTTTTCTCTATATGCATTACATCCAAATTATGTCGCAAACTCAGAGTCCCCCAATATTCTAACTCAAAGAAAATACTATTTCCTGTCCAATTCAACTCTTCAGGTAACCGTTTTCGATTTTTATCTCTATTATTAGGATGTTTACCTGGTGTGCTGTCTCTGAGATGTTGATGTTGGCAAAGTATGTCAAATGCAGACAATCGACTGGGCATACTCTGAGGTTCATGTTGCCCGTTAAATAATTTACTCTTCCGCCAAGGATGACTCGACTCAAGAAATCTCATGCGCCTCGTGTATCCGATTTTATTCCGTAATCGTTGCGAAGGTGTATGACCCGTACAAAGTACAAACTGGACATGTCATGTATCCCTTAGTGCTCCATCCAGATAATGAACCATAGGCTGGAAAATCATTAATGGTCCATAATAATGCGGCATGCATCTGAAAATACTGCTCTGAAGCTGCATCATAGGTATGCACACCCACATTCCATAATGTTGTAACTCCTCGATCAATGGTCTCAAGTAAATATTTATATCTTTACCAGGTGAACGTGGACCAGGGATAAGCAATGACATAAACATGAACGGATCCTTCATACATTTCCATGGAGGTAAGTTATATGGAATGACAATAACGGGCCAGATGCTATAAGAGTTGTACATATTCCCAAATGGGTTAAAACCATCAGAGGCAAGACCTAACCTGACATTACGGGGGTCCTCAGCGAAACGGGGGTACATGTCATCAAATTCCTTACATTCGGTTCCGTCCGCAGGATGTCTAAGTATGCCCTCTGCACCGATCCTCTTTTCATGATGCCACATCATATCAGTCGCTGTGTGTCGTGACATGAACAATCTCTGCAGCCTGGGCGTTAAAGGGAAATATCGCAATATCTTTTGAGGCACTTTCTTCCCCATACCACGGACTTTGTACCGACTTTCACCACATATCGGACAATGTTCAAGTGATTCAAACTCGGCACGAAATAATACACAATCAAACTTACAAGCATGAATGGATTCATACCCTATTCCCAGATCACGCAACATTTTTTTGCCTCGTAGTACGACTTAGGCAATTCGCTTCCAACCGTAACATTTGGGCCAGTGACTCTAACATCATATCGATACTTTTGTTGGTCATTCTGTTGATCACTTTAATGTGTAATAATTTCACAACAAAATTCAAGATCGACATTCCAGCACATTCGAATGAAATTTTTTTTTGCCTCATCAAGTAGGTCACTAAATAAATTTTGATCATTTCCACTTAACACTGGCATGTCACCACTAACACTATGACCAAGTTGTGGACCTTGTAAGTCATACAAAATATCGGTGATCTCATCGTTTGCATGTTGATTGTAACTACTGCTCCCTTCGCCGAAATCAATAAACCGTGACTGAGAATGATACTGTTCACCGTGATAAATCCACGTACGGTAAGTTGGTGATATTCCTGGCATGTATAAATGATTATGAACTTCATCTAACCGCTTCCTTTTCCTATTCAAACAATTTGCACATGGACAACGAACACGACCTTCTGCATCAATGTGTTGTTTTGCGACTTCCATAAACTCAGACACTCCATTACGATATTCAACACTCAATCTATCCAGAGAGCTCATCCAATTTCTATCCATTTCAGCAGAATACCTAAATATAATAATATAATTATTAGATATCATTTTACAGTAATCAACATTACTAATTCATTAATACTTTATTTAAGCATATATATATATATATATATTATATATATATATATATATATATTTGGTTGATAAATTAAATAGTTTACAAAAAAATTATATTTTATTAATTAATATACTTACTCTACATATATGAATCATAAATCACTAACAAACAACATATAAACAACATATATAATCATAAAAATTGAAAATAATAAAGAAATATGAAAGAAGAATTACCTTATCGGAAATTGATTATAATTTTATTGAAAATTTTTAGGAGAGATGTAAGGCTGTAAAGGAGAAATTCTCAGATTTCAGAAGATGAAAATGAAGAGAATGAGAGAAAAAACAGAGGGGGAGAAGGGTTGGTGGCAATCTGCATTTTAATCTATCTTTAGCGTCAAATTTGAATATTCGACGCTAATTGTTGCCGTTTTTAGCGTCGAAACGGTTTTTTCGACGCTAAATATCAAAAAATTAGCGTCGAATTTAATTTAGACGCTAAAGAATCAAGGATTTTTCGGTGGAAACTTCATAAACCTTTAGCGACGCTATATATTTGACGCTAAAAGTATATTTTTGGCGTCGACTCCGTTTTTTGACGCTAAAAGTGTAATATTTGGCGCCAAAAATTATTGAAATAATAGAATTATTCAGCGTCGAATATTAGTCGACGCTAAAGTACTAATTTTAGCGTCGAAAAAAGTTTTCGACGCTGAAAAATTAATATTCGGCGTCAAAGTTTTATTCCGTCACTAAAAATATGACATTAGCGTCGAAAATGATATTCGACGCTAAAACTCACTTTTAGCGTCGAATAATATTTCGACGCTAAATATTTGGACGCTAAAAGCCATAATTCTTGTAGTGTTTCGATTCTGATTCCTACAGTTAAGTAAACAACTTATTTTGATTCCGATTTACTATTCTCATTCCAGCTCATTCCGATTTCATCTCATTCCGATTACGATTACGTAAACGCACCATTAATCTTAATGAGAATTCGAGATTATCCACTTAGTAGCCAACAACAAAAATGGAGCAAATTGATGTCAACTTTTCCACAGCTTCTATTATATATAAACTTTCACATTTACATCTGTTTGGATGTTGTGCACGTGTTCCGGTAGCCACATTGTGAATTAATGAGAAGCAATCTACTGAATTTCTGATCAATCATACACACTGAGACTGAGAGAGAAAAAATCGAAGCAAAAGACTTTGTCATACAGTGTTCAGATATTTCTCACCAGAAACCAAACTGTGTCTATACCAAAACCTGCCAGCAATCCCTTAAACTCTGCATGAAAGCCACGTATCTCGCTGCATGATCTCTCCTTTTTTCCTTATATAATAAACCCATCTTCCTTCGCACTAGCTAACCGAAGGAGAATTAATTGATTCAGCTGATTAAAGAATGAGAAATCTGGTGACCCTTTTGCTTCTGGGCCTGGTTTTGTGCCATGGATTGGCCATGGTGATGGGCTACAGAGGAGATGAAGAGGAGGAGGAGGATTGGAGAAGAGAAAGAGAAAGAGAGGAAGAAGAAGAAGAAGAAAGAGGAGGAAGAGGAAGATGGCCACAAGGAGAGGATTCGTTCTTGTTGCATGACTCCAAGCGAGTTGTGCAAACTGAGGCTGGAGATGTGAGAGTTGTGAGGAGCCTTGGTGGGAGAATTTTGGACAGGCCGATGCATATTGGGTTCATTACAATGGAGCCTCAATCCCTCTTTGTGCCTCAGTACATTGACTCCAATTTGATCCTCTTCATTCGTAGAGGTTACTCATTTGACATTTTCACACACTTAATTATTAATTTATTAGAAACAAAAATATTTGATTAGATTCTAATGGATTGCAGGGGAGGCTAGAGTTGGAAGCATTTACAAAGATGAGCTAGCGGAGAGGCATTTGAAGATCGGAGACATTTACCGAATTCCGGCCGGTTCAGCATTTTATTTGGTCAACTTAGAGGAAGGGCAGAGGCTTCATATAATTTGCAGCATTGATCCATCTGAAAGCTTGGGACTGAGACCTTTCCAGGCACATATATATATATATATAGAAAATCAAATCTATGATGTTTCCTTTATTCAGTTTCTTCAAAAAGTACTAACATTATCTCAATTTTTTATTCTAGCAGTCATTCTTCATCGGTGGAGGATCATATCCCACATCAGTTCTTTCAGGATTTGGTCTTGAGACACTCTCAAATGCTTTCAATGTAAAGCTAAATATAGCATTTTGTAATGTGTCACACAATTAATCTCTCCAAGCTTATGTGAAATTGATGAATTTCATCACACAGGTTTCTAGTGAAGAAGTGGATGAAATCCTGAGCAGGCAAAATCAGGGACCAATAGTGCACATATCCGAATCTCATGAACCAAGCATGTGGTCAAAATTCTTGAAATTACAAGAACAAGAGAGACTGCAACACATGAAGAGAATGGTGGAATTCCAACAAGAGCCGTCTGAAGATCAAGAGCAAGATGATGATGATGGAATAAAATGGTCATGGAGGAAACTCTTGAAATCGGTATTCGGAACTGAAAATAAGAAAGAAAGAGGAACCCGTAAAGCCCCCGACTCATACAACCTCTATAACAGAAACCCTGATTTCAAAAACAACTATGGATGGAGCATTGCCGTCGATGACTCTGAATATAGGCCTCTCAGACACTCTGGCATCGGTGTTTATCTTGTCAATCTCACCGCGGTAAACAAACTGAGCAAGATTCGAATCTCAAGCCTCAAAAATGGCAATGCATTTCAACCAATAAAAAAAAAAAAAAGAAAAAAAAATACTATGCTTTTATATTTTTAATGGAGATATGGGTCACACTTCAAGATTCGTTTAGGACCTAAAACTGAGTGCATTTTAATTCAGTCTGTTTTTTTTTTTAAAATGCAGGGGTCGATGATGGCGCCGCATGTGAATCCAACAGCAACAGAATACGGCATTGTATTGAAAGGAAGTGGAAGGATTCAGATCGTTTATCCAAACGGAACAGCAGCTATGGACACAAAAGTGAGTGAAGGCGACGTGTTTTGGGTACCGAGGTACTTTCCATTCTGCCAAGTTGCATCAAGAACAGGCCCGTTTGAGTTCTTTGGGTTCACAACATCAGCACGCAAGAACAGGCCACAGTTTCTTGTGGGTGCGAGCTCGCTTCTCCGTACTCTGCCTAAAGCTGAGCTTGCGGCTGCTTTCGGAGTGAGCGAGGATAGGATCAGAAACTTCACTGATGCTCAGCGTGAAGCTGTTATTTTGCCGACGGCTGGTGCAGCGCCACCGGATAAGCAGAAGAAGATGGTTGAATTTGATAAAGTGCCGAGGGTGATCAAGAACTTTGGTAATGATATGATTATGGGGTTTAATTGAATTTAGAAATTAAGCTGGAGCTGGTTGCTGAAGCTGTGTTTAGTTTTTGTTTTTATTGCTTTTATTGTTTGCTTTGCGTTTAGTTTTTTTTTCATGGGGTGGGTTTGTACATGAGTTTTGATTTTGTGAATAAAATGGGGACTCCACTGTTTTTATGTTGCTAATATTTATCTTAAGACCTCAAAACATGAGAGATTTTTTGGTGCAACAGTAATATGAGTGACGTGGTACCACAAACGTATTACAAAATGACATGTAGAGTTTTTTTTTACCTATTTTTTAGTTGTTTTTTAATTTTTAACACGTGTAGCCGTGGATGATTGGCTTGTTGCATGAATGACGTGGTACCATTTGATGCACCAAAGATTTTCTCCAAAAGTTTTGACCCGGTTTAATTCCGATGAAAATTTTGGATCTTAATCTGATCCGATAAAAATACGATTAAAAAAAAAAAAGAGATCGAAACCGTTAATTGAGGGCCGATTTTTCGTAATTTCTCTAATGGGAAAAATGAAAATTTAATTAGAATGAGAAAATCTTACATCCATAAACCAGCCATTAATCCATTGCGTGATATATTTGTAGTAGGACTCTTTATTCTGGTTGCCATTTTTTTTCATTTTCAAGAAACAAAAAGGAAAGAAAACAAATCAAGCTCGAGAAATCCATAGAATCAGCAGCTATGAGAAACCAAAGAAATCGCACTCTTGCTCTCACATCACTTGTTCTTCTTATTTCGCTCAGCTTAACAATATGTCAAACAAAATCCGAAGTCATAAGTAAACAAACATAGAGTCAGCTTAACAATTATTGAAAACCCATTATTAAGTGACTTCGAGTCTGCGTTCAAACTAGTTTGAGGAATAGTGCGCATTCGACTTGCATCGAAGGGCGTTCGAACGAGATTACGAGACTGGTTATTTTGGACGCGTTTTTGAGCCAATTTTGCACAATGAATAGTCAACATTTATCCTACCTATATAAAATAATTGTTGAAAACACATTATTCTGAGCTACAACTTTATTTGTTTTCAATCTTCTTACAATTCACCCAGAAAACTTCTTTGGTTTCTCTGTCCTCTTTCTTTTGGTGAGATTGATTTTTGAGTCACCATCAACATAAAAATACAACCCTAACCCAATTTCCTAAGCCTTCAGAGTTCTCAAGGAGGAAGATTGGTAGTCGGAGTTTCGGCATTGCGAGTTCGCAGGGTTGATCTGCTTAGAGACTTCAGAGGTTCCGAAGAAGGCCACTTAGTGCGGGCTCGATGAGTTCTTCGGGTTATTATAGTCTAAAGGTATTAGAGTCTGTGGAGTTGTTGTCACATGTTTTATATCATCACTGTAAGTTTCCTCGTTATAGTGGATTTTGGCTGGTCGCCTAGATACCCGAAGTTGTTTTTTACTCGCACGAGTTTTCCACTTCGTTAAAAAAATTATTAGTGTTGATTTTGTTTTTTCTGCCTTTGTTAATTGCTTTGATTTATAATTGTTATAATTAAGGGTGTTTGGTGATTTTATTGATCCATAGAAATAATAATTAAGACTTGTCTTAAATTATTATGTTTAATTAATTTCGAATAGGATCAAAACTCTAGACTAAAATCGAATTTTCAAATAGTTTCACAATCGTGTCAGTTTTGAAGTTGATTAATAACTTCTTGATAGTCTTAAGTGGCGATTCATAAGTTTGTTATCCTGATAATTTATTGAGAGCATTTGTTTTCCCCCCGAAAGAATCTTGTTTACCTATATATTGTATCCAGTAGGGGTGGGCAAAAAAACCGACCGAACCGAACCAAACCGCAAACCGAACCAAACCGGACCGAATTTACGATTTTTTTCCTAACGGTTCGGTTTGCGGTTCGGATTGGTCCACCCCAAACGGTTTACGGTTCGGTTTAGGAGCTAATCTGAACCGCACCTGTTAAACCGAACCGAACCGTTATAATTAAAAATATATTTTTTTTTATAAAAAAAATTATATTTTTCTTTTAATTTTATACTATGTTTTCTTTTTATTAGTATGTTAATATTTTTATTCTTAAATTTTTTGTTAATATATTTAGTTGTTAATACTTTTATTCTTCAATTTATTTGTTAATACTTTTATTCTTCAATTTATTTATTTTATAGTAGCATCATTATTCTTGAAATTAAGATGTTGGATTTGTCTCTTAATTAGAATGATGGTAGCATAATTATTCGAGGTAATTTTTAAAAAATACAAGAATTAATTGTCTCATTTTTCAATCTTTTATGGAGTGCATATGTTCCCTGGAGTCACAACTTACACTCTAACACTTCATACCATTTGTTGGATAGACTGGTTTTTTTTTTTTTTTTGTCTTCATTTAAGTGGATGAAAATTTGTTTAAATATAATAATCCGTAAATTGAACCGAACCAATCCGTAAACCGCTGGTTTAAAAATTTTTCAATCCGAACCAAACCGTTATTTAATGGTTTGGTCTGAGCGGTAAAAAATCTGAACCGTAAAATATGGTTTGTTCAGTTTTTAGCAAAAACCGAACCGCGCCCACCCCTAGTATCCAGTGTTCTAAACTCCCCGCCTAGCCGGCGCGTATATGTTCGGTGGCCTATGGCCACCGCGCCTAGCCTCAAATCGTTGGGGCCAGGCGCTCGACGGAATGAGCGGCATTTTCTGCCCATTCCGGCAAATTTTCGCCGGCAAATCCATCGGTCAACCGCCGTTGGATTTCACATCTCAAATTAATTGCTTTTTCCGGCCGAATTTCACATCTCAATCCTAACCCTAACCTTAATTTTCCAAAATTAACTTTCTAACTGACTGGTGCTTACACACGCGTATAACGCAAGCGCACATATCGTTCAAGTAGTATAAAAATATCGATCCCACGAGGACTTAATATCTAATCTATTAATTTTATGAGGTCAAATGATTACTAGTATCTAACAGGTTGTTGGATTGATTTGAAATGATGATGATTCTAAATTTAAAAACTAGTAAATAAAATTGTTCGAAAGTAGATTTAAGAAAATTCAATATTAAAAACAATCTAGGTTTGTGATTTCTTTCAATATCATTTTAAAGATGAAGTGGTTATTTTATGTTTGTGTAATAAATAAGTTTACTAACCTGGAACACTAAATTATGCAAAAGCCTCTGTCGATGGTCAGACGCAAATACCCAGTTTAACCCAATTGAACCATATGTCTATGTCAACCAAATTATCTGGATTCATTGAGTTTAAGTTCCAATTATGGCTACCTCCGCCTGACAGGTATATGTCTATCTTGTAAGGAAATCTATTAAAGGGTTATCTATCCTCAAGGAAGATTGTTGGCTATTAAGTCTAAGGCTGAAACCTAAAATTCATTTGTCAAGTTTATTTTAGATTTACCACATCAATCTTATTAGTGGCCAATTAACAAGACGCATTAAGCTTAAGACTTGATAAATAAACCTTTAAATTACCCAAACTATAATTTAACCCCTTATAAACCGGTGATATTGGATTTCATCACAACCCCAGATAACTGGCTTAGTTACGACACATATTTACGGGTAGTAAAAAAATTAAATAAAATAAAAGACATAAAGTAAAATACTGAAAATTTAAATTGCTGAAAAGTAAATGACGGAAAGTAAATGCTGAAATTAAATTACTGAAAAGTAAATGCTGGAAGTAAATTGCTGAAAGTAAATGCTGAAAGTAAATTACTGAAAAGTAAATGCTGAAAGTAAATTGCTGAAAAGTAAATAAAGTAAAAGTACAATAAAAGAAAATTCTGAGGTAAAAAGATCAACTTTTATTACTTCTATTTTAGATATCTCCCTTAATATAATATATTAACTTTGCATGATAATTACCAACCAGCCATATAGGCGGTATCCAGATTAAGTCAAATTAATAATTAATTACCAACCGACCAATCAGGCGGTACCCAGTTTAGTCAGGTTAAAACCAATTTAAATAATTACCAACCGACCAATATGGCGGTATCCTCGTTAAGTCAGGTTTTAACTAGTTTATATATTATAAT
>SKCR01004845.1:0-84398 GCA_019454045.1 Zanthoxylum bungeanum | reverse complement strand
AGTACCTTCGTCTTCGGTGGAAGTAGCATTTGAAGAAGATACAGAGCCGTTAGCGGCGCTGGCGCCTCCATTTTCGGAATAAAATGAGTTGATAGGCACCAGATGGTGCCGTGTGGAGGCTGTCATGGCGGTTTTGGTTTCGAAGGAGTGAGTTCTCAGGTGGCCAGGTGCAGGGACCGGTGAGAATCGGCCGAGTTTTAGAGAGAGAAAGACCGGTGGTGAGAGTGATGATGGAGAGAGAAGCGAGAGGCCTCGGTGATAGACTTTGTGAAGGCCGCTCATCATTTTTGATTCATTGATTCGTCGTCCTTTTCACTTTTTTTTTTTTTAATTATTATTTCCCCTTTTTAGTTGCTTTTTACGAGCTAATCATGCGTCGTAGAGGGAAGTGAAAGAATCTTAGCGACTGAGATTAATATGTGGTGCGTGTAAGTACACGGGATGTTCTGTGAGCATGCGTGTGGGAACAACACAACACCACTAGCGTGTTTCCTGGACTGGTCGGGTCGGGTCGGGTCACGAGATGGTGACTCGGGTCGGACTATAATAATATGTAATATATACATATTTAATGGTACAAATTTGATGATGCATGTAGGTTTGGCATGAGGCTCGGGCCTACAAGGCTTTAGCTCAGCCCTTGAAAAAATGGCAAGAGTTGGGTTCAGGGTCTTAAATAATGAGATCATTTAGTTAAAGGGTTTGATAAGGGTTTTTTTAAATAAAAATCTCGATATGCTCCTTTATTACATATAATTTTTTTTAAAAGAATTATATATGTTTATATAATTATATGTTTGCAGTTTAGAATTATTTATTATTAGTATTGTTTAATGTAATGTAGTGTTTTATGGTTTATTATTATTTTTTAAGCTTGTTTAAGTTGTACTAATATTATTTGTTACTTTCTTGGTTTTTTTTTAATATTTAAAACTTATAATGTATTTTACTGGGTGTAAATTTTTAAAAAATTCATTTTATAATGAGATTATGTCAAGTTTTTTTTTAAATATATTATTTAATTAATATTTTTTTTAAAATGTTATGGCCGAACTTGGCCCTAGTCCGGTCCCATATCAAGCAGGTTAGGCCCGAACCTGACCCTCTCATAATGGACAAACTTTTGAGGGTTTGAGTTTTAATATAATTTATGGGCTTGGACAAAACTCTAACCAATTCATTACCAACCGTAAATGCAAAAATATAGATCAGATGAGAAATTATTGGATTAATATCAAAATGGTATTGGATTCGAACCTATTTAAATGAGAAATATATAATTTCTTTCTTTTTTTCTCCTCAACTTCATTGTTTTTTTCTGTTTTAATTTGATTGATTTTGTATTATTAACTAATCTAACACTTGTTTTGTTGTTGTTGCTAGGTTTTATGACTTTGTGAAATTAGTAGTTGACTGGTTACGTACAAATGGATAAATTACTATTGCTCTGTTGAAAATTCTTCAAATATTGTTGTATGGATGGAGGAAGGACATGTCCCTTGGATGGTACCCCATAGGGACATGTCCTCCATTTGGAAATAACATGCATGAGAGGGATATAACATTTTGAATGGTTATACCCCAACCCAAAGGGTGCCCCATATGGCATCCTTCCATGCATATATAAAGGGGGGCTGCATGTTCATTCAAGAGATGGGAAAAGGAAATCCGAATTCATCCTAAACAAAAGAGTCTCATAATTTCATTTTTGAGTCAGAGAGAGAATTCCATCATTACCAAGTTCGAGATCTTGTTAAGGTGTGCCCCTTGAACAAGAGGAACCCGGGTTATCTTGGGAGAACATTAGTCACAAAATTCGTAGAGCATCGAGACGGGGCTGATAAGTTCTTAATGACAGAGAATCTTCTCTATCTGGACCACTGCATTCGTCATTATAATAAGGTTTTTCTTATTTTCAAGTTTTAGGGTTTTCTAGGGTTTTGCATTTGATTTTCTGGATTTGTTTGATGAAAGCATGTTAATTTGTTGTTTAATGACACTAAACCTCCAACAATCTTAAGAACTTATCATTTAGTGTTGTTAGATAGTAATTCGCATGCTTAGATAAGAAAATTTTCTGGAAAAATAAAGTCTGTGCATGAAAAATACGCAGGGCGTTCGAACACCCGACGAATGCAAAGGCTAAAATCTGAAATTTCGTAAGAACGTTCAAACGCGTCTTCAAACGCATCTCGAACACAAGCCTTTTGCTTAAGAACGTTCGAACGCGTCTTCAAACGCAAATCGAACACAAGCCCTCTGACTTAAAACATCCGAATGCGTCTTAAACGCGATATAAATATAGACTCTCTGGAATATTTCTGTTCGAACGCGTTATCGAACGTTATACGAACGTGAACTCTCGTTCGAACGCGTTATCAAACGCAGCACGAACGTACAAACACTGGATAGTCTCGTTCGAACGTAGATACGAACGCGACACTAACGAACTAGTTCCTGAAATTTTTTCTAATTTGAAAAGACTTAGAATAATATTAACTTAGTAAATCATATACTGAATCACATTAATCTTGATAGTATAGATTTAAGTTATTATTATGGTGTTCAATTATCACAAGCATACGCATAGTGATAAAGTTGAAACTTAATTGTGTGCTGCATAATTCGTTGAGAATTTAAAGTGTGATCATACACAAGTAATTTCATCCAATCTTGATTGACACATACACATATATCTACACATATCGAATATTGTATTGTAAATCATAAGTGTAATACTGAGTTTGAATTGCTAAGAGATCCTATTGAAGAAGTGTTTAAAGGATATTCTGTCAAAAAGACGATAAGAGCCTAAGTGGTCAGGGATTTAAGTGGTCACTCCGGGACCCCCATCGTTATTTGGAAAATATTCCTTTTTTACTTTTCATAAGAATCTTTAGTCGAAATTCAAGTCTTGTGTTTATTGGAACCACCGTCCAATAGAACAACGAGTGGATACTTAGTATATCACTTCGAACAAGATCATCTGTTGATCGTTGTGCAATTTATCTTTTGTAGACTTATTGACCCCCGTTGGTTTTCCAGTTACACATAGCTAGCGGAAATATCACAGTACCGGTCTCTCATAGAGAAAAATCGGGAAAAGTATGGCATGATGAAAGGTTAGGACATGTTAATTATGATACGATGCATACATTAATTAACATTGACCTTATACCTAAATTTGCATTGATAGCCAACATAAGTGTGAGGCATGTGTTGAAGTAAATATACATAGAACATCATAGAACGAAGTTCTGAACCTTTGAAACTTGTACACACTGATGTGTGTGATATGAATATTGTGCAAGCAAGAGACGATAAAAAGTATTTTGTCACTTTTATCGATAATAGCACAAGATTCTGTTATGTGTATTTGTTGAGGAGCAAAGATGAAGCTATTGAGAGCTTTATACACTATAAGAACGAAATTGAAAATCAACTTAGCAAGAAAATCAAGAGAATCACGAGTGATAGATGTGGTGAATATGTGTCACTATTCGGTGAATATTGTTCCGTGCACGGAATTATTCACGAAACCACTGCTCCTTATTCTCCTCAATAAAACGGGATTGATGAGCGCAAAAACCGAACGTTGAAGGAAATAATGAACGCCATGTTGACAAGTTCTGGTTTACCTCAGAACTTGTGGGGGGAAGCCTTGCTTTCCGCGAACTACGTTCTAAACAAGATTCCTCATAGAAGATTTGACAAGACACCATAGGAGTTATGGAAAGGTCACGTACCTTCCTACAAATACCTAAAAGTGTGAGGGTGTCTTGCCAAAGTAAAGGTTCCTAAACCTAAGAAGGTTTGAATATGACCCAAAACTGTTGATTGTAATGCTCGCAACAGTAATGCGTATCGATTCTTGGTAAATAAGTCTGAGATTACTGACTTCAATCCGAAGATGATAATTGAGTCAATGAATGAGATATTTTGAAGAGACATTTCCTTGTAAGGAAAGAAAAAGAAGAGAGTCTCTCAAAAGAACTATTGATACTGTCAAGGACAGTGATCAGGTTGACCAAGAGTCAGATCAACGTGGAAATATTGAGGCAAATGAACCTAGACATCGTCTAAGTCATTTGGACCCGATTTTCTGACATACTTGTTAGAAAATGAGCCTTGAAGCTATGAGAAAGAAATGTCTTCACCAGAGGCAACTTTGTGGAAATAGGCTATTAACAGTGAGATTGATTCAATCCTACAAAACCATACTTGGGAGTTGGTTGATCTTCCTCCGGGTTGTAAGCCATTGGGCTACAAATGGATATTCAAACGGAAGATGAAACCGGATGGATCAATAGATAAGTACAAAGCAAAGCTTGTCATAAAAGGTTATAGACAAAAAGAAGACCTTGATTACTTTGACACTTATTCACCAGTGACTCGTATCATCGATAAGAATGCTCATAGTTTAACAGCTATATTTGGTCTTGAAGTACATCGAATGGATGTAAAGACGACATTCTTGAATGGTGAATTGGATGATGAGATTTACATGGAACAACCAGAAGAGTAATGTTCCTGGATAAGAACAGAGTGCAAACTTTTAAAATCTTTTTACGAATTAAAACAAGCACATAAACAATGGCATGATAAATTTGACAAAGAGATATTGTCAATTGGGTTTAAAACCAATGAGTGTGATAAGTGTGTGTACACCAAATCAACTCAAAAAGGATATGTCATTGTATGTCTCTATATAGACGGTATGTTGATAATTGGTAATAATCATGAAATGATCCAGTCTACCAAGAAAGTGTTATCCAGCAAATTTGATATGAAATATTTGGGAGTAGCTAACCTAACTCTTCATCTATCAAAGAATATTGGCTCAAGCGTATCGCAATTAGAGTATTCGAGGATCATCGGAAGTCTGATGTATCTCACGAATTGCACACGACCTGATATCGCTCAAGCTGTGAAAAGGCTTAGCAGATATACTAACAATCCAGGACATAACCACTGGAAAGCCATAGTAAAAGTTTTGAGGTATGAGAAACTTCAAAATATAGGCTACATTACTAGAGATATCCTGCTGTTCTAGAGGGATACAGCGATGCTAACTGGATATCTGATACAGTGGATTCCAAATCTACTAGTGGATTTGTTTTCACACTTGGTAATGCAGCCGTGTCATGGAAATCCTCATGGCAAACATGTATTGCCCGATTACTATGGAATCAGAGTTCATAGTATTAGACAAAACAGCGGAAGAAGCAGAATGACATAGAAACTTCATGGAGGATATTCCTAGTTGGCTCAAACCGGTGCCAGTGATAATCATATATTGTGATATCAAATCGGCTATTGGGAGAGCCCAAAATACAATGTATAATGGTAAGTATCGACTAATACGTCAGAGACATAATACCATACGTCAACTTTTTTCAAGTGGCATAATATCGATCGATTATGTTAAGTCGAAGGAAAACCTAGCGGATCCACTAACTAAAGGTTTACATAGAGAGCAAGTTGAGAAGTCATCGAGGGGAATGGGCTTGAAGCCTATAATCTAAGAATTGTCACTGTGGAAACCCAACCTAGCTGACTGGAGATCCCAAGATCTAGGTTCAAAAAGGACAACATAAACTTTGTGCAATTCAAAACAAACACTGAAGAGTTTTATACTCTTTCACATTCCGATAATAACACAGAGTGATGTCTGTCAAAGTTAGGATAAGCTAAGGCTTTTAATGATCACTATATTAGGAGATGAGTCCTAATGGGGGTAAAGGCAGATTACCTCTTCATGGTAGATCACCTATTTCAAGTAAGAAGTGAGGTCGCTTCCATGGAAACTTTTAAAGGTGGGTTACCCTAAAGTACTTGATGAATCCAGGACCATTTTTCAGGGCCGAAATGACCATAGAACAGGTAATGGTCGAAGTAAAGCTGTGTGTTGGCTATTGTCTTGGTTTACACCAACGGCAGAACAGTTCAAGACTATGGGTCACCGGTTTGCCAAGTAAATTCGATTGTCATTCACTAGGAAATGTTCAAGGCAAAAGCTACATATTTCGATGCAGTTTTAGTTCACAGAAACTCTCTCAAGTGTCTGCATGAATATTTGAAGAATTGTGGGGGATTGTTGAAAATTCTTCAAATATTGTTGTATGGATGGAGGAGGGACATGTCCCTTGGATGGTACGTCATATGAACTTATCCTCCATTTGGAAATAACATGCATGGGAGGGGTATAACCCTTTGGAGGGTTACACCACAGCCCAAAGGGTGCCCATATGGCACCCTTTCATGCCTATATAAAAGGAGGCTGCATGTTCATTCAAGAGATGGGAAAAGAAAATCTAAATTCATCCTAAACAAAAGAGTCTCATAATTTCGTTTTTGAGTCAGAGAGAGAATCCCACCATTACCAAGTTCGAGATCTTGTTAAGGTGTGCCCCTTGAACAAGAGGAATCCAGGTTATCATGGGAGAACATTATCCACAAAATCCGTAGAGCACCGAGACGGGGCTGATAAGTTCTTAAGGACATAGAATCTTCTCGATCCGGACCACTGCATTCGTCATTATAATAAAGTTTTTCTTATTTTCAAGTTTTAGGGTTTTCTAGGGTTTTGCATTTGATTTTCTGGATTTGATTGATGAAAGCATGTTAATTTGTTGTTTAATGACACTAAACCTCCAACATGCTCTACGAGCAGAAATAATATCATATCCGACACAAGCACTCACGACCCCAAAATTCTGTACTCATGCTCACACTGAAACATAAACCCGATCCCCAAAATTCGGTTTGGACCGTAGATTTAGTGTAAAAAAATGGATTTAACCCAATCCGAAATCATATTTTTAACTTCTCGGATCCGACCAGATCGAATTGACTTTTGACCCGATAAATTATTCACCATGATCAACACTGTCTTGTGTTGGCAAGTAATTTTGTTTCTCTGTTTCTAAAAAAAAACTATCAAACAAATATAATTATTTTTAATATAACTATACATATTATTTATTTATTAGTTTTTGTCTTTATGATACCACATATAGGTGATATTATGGATCAAGATTAGATATGTCAATTTTATTCGGATCCGGCTCATGGATCCCGAAGATATGGATTCGAAAAAATCTATATCCGAATTAATAGAAATACATATCTGAATTAAAATTTTAAGAGGTTCTTAAGGATGAGGATCCGGATTCAAGTGAATTCGGAATCAGGATATCCGGATCGGATATAAAATTAAGGAAATTGTAAAATATTAATTTTATTTATGGCTTTACTATAATTTTATACTTAAACTAAATTATTTTAGATGAATTTTGAATTGTAAATGTTATTTTAGACGTTAAATTGTTATTGTTTAGTTATGAATGTTATTTTATTTTATTTTAATTATTTAAGAATAAAAAATAAAAAAATAAAAAAATGGATTTTTCAGATCCGGATATTCAGAAATCCGCACGAATAATACCTGCATCCGGATCCGCATAAAATATGCATATCCAAATTAATAAAACTTAATGTGGATTCAGATTCGCATTTTGCCAACCCTAGTCAAGACATAAATATAGCATAGATTTTTTGTATTCAGTTGACAAAAATTGACACGATTAATAATAATATAGTGTTGTGTTAATACGTTTCATGTCATATTAGTATTACACCATCTCAACATGTTTATTCGTTTATAACGCGAATAATATTTGTGTAATCGTATCAACATGATATGATTACCTGTTTATGACAAGATTATCCGTATATAAATCGTGTCAACACGACACGATTACTCATTTATGACACATTACTTATTTACAACTCGTTTATTATTCGTGCAATCTCATCTTTATCATATCAAACACGAAATTAACTATTTATTAATCTTATTAACGTGACACACTGTTATATTGACATGTTTATTGATCATGTCATAGTCGTGTTTGATAATTTTAACACGATTATTAAACATATGTATCCTTATTTACTTAAATTTAACATTACACCGTTATACGAATTGTCATTCCTGACACCATATCACTCACACATATGTTGTATCAATAAATTCCTGGTATTTTAGATATTTTCACACTTTCTTTGTTCTTATTTTTT
This sequence comes from Zanthoxylum bungeanum, assembly GCA_019454045.1. Classification (NCBI taxonomy): domain Eukaryota; kingdom Viridiplantae; phylum Streptophyta; class Magnoliopsida; order Sapindales; family Rutaceae; genus Zanthoxylum; species Zanthoxylum bungeanum. The sequence continues at coordinate 76,316 of SKCR01004845.1, read as the reverse complement.
TTAAATCACGCTATTTATTTATTGGCCACCAAATAATAATAATAGATGGCGCTATATAATCTCAAGTTTTTATTTCCCAAAATAAAATTTGATAATTTGAAAAAAAAAAATACCCAGGAAAAAGGTTGCAAAGGTCAATAGCAACACGAAAGTTTGATATTCTTAAAAAAAAATATCTGCAAGCCAGTTACGTGGTAAGTCTACAATCGGCAATCATCTGATAAGAAATATGTGTTCAAGAAAACTTTACAAGCTTCAAATACGGTTGTATTGACACATGTGTGTATATAAAAACTGTCATCACAATCTTGTTTGTCAATACAACCTTATCACTAAAACCAGCAGCCAGCGTAAGAGAGCAAGAACCAAGAATGGCAACAACAATAGCAGGTGGTGTTAATCTCTCAACTCCAAGAGCTTTGGCCAAAATCAGAGACTCAGCAAAGGCTCAACCCATCAAGCAGCTCAACAGCCGGCGCCCATGGAATAATAATAGGTACATGCAACAACCGGCCCTGAGTCTGAGAGTGAGAGCAGCTCCCGAACAAGGAATCTCAGAGAAGGTGGAAAAAAGCATAAAGGGTGCCGAGGAGGCCTGCGAGGAAAACCCTGCAAGCGGCGAGTGCGTGGCTGCATGGGACGAAGTGGAGGAGCTGAGTGCGGCTGCCAGCCATGCCAGAGACAAGAAGAAGGATTCTGATCCTTTGGAGACTTACTGCAAGGACAATCCTGAGACTGATGAGTGCCGCACTTATGAAGATTGAAATTACTGCTCCATCTTATTGTTTTTCTTCTTTAACGACTAAGTTTTATTAGTTGTTTCAGATTTATGTGATGGGAATGGGAGTTGTGATGTTTTGTTCAGAATGATATAACAATATACCTTGTTGAATGATAAATATTCCTGATTATTAATTCGCGTTTATATATAGGTTTCTAAAGCATTTTATATATTTACTACTATTTGATGTAAATCCAAATGAGACACCCAAAATCACAATAGAGCCATAAATTTTTATTTTTCTTATTATTTATTCAAGAATAATAAGTGTGCACACAGACACTAAGCATAATAAAAATTGAAAATTAAATAAAAGATAAGAAAAAAGCTAACAAGTTATACTTTCATATCATCTTAGTGAGTTTGGTTTACTTGGATTAGAAACACACACCTTAAATCTTCTTTATCTATTATGAGTACCCAAGTTGTGTTGTAAATTTTTTTATATTTTTAAACACTTGTGATTGAGAAATCCCTTGTTAAGTGGGTATATTCAAAAGGGTAATTTATGTAAATGTTAAAGAGTGAACATAAGTGACAAAACTCTTGGTGTTGTAAAAGGTTTGGAGTGAATTTATGAAAACTCTTAGTTTAGGGAAAACCAAGGAAAACTCTTGGTTTGAGAGTGTGCCACGGAAAACTCGATGTAAAGTGTGAAATCATTTTTAAATAGTGAAAAACTTCAAGCGTGGTTTAGAGAAGTAGACATATACAAAGAGTTGGTTGAACCACACTATAAACTATGGTGTCAAATTTCTCCATCCCTAAAATTATTTATTTATCGCAAGTTTATATTTCCATATTATTTAGTAACTTGCATTTGGTAATAAATTGTGATTGAGAAAATTACATGTTAAGCTTAATTGGTATTACTAATTGTCACGACCCAAAATCGGGACCAGTGACAATTGGGTAAATAAACAAAATAAAATTGTAACAAGACCAGTCAAATGGTAAAAAAAAGTCAGCAAAAAATGATCAAAATGTCAAAACATGACTGTTAGGGATATGCCTTATACCCAACTTATGGATGACCTATATGTACATGTATTTGTAATATTTTCATTAATTAATAAAATGGTATTATATGTGTCTTACATAACTTATATGAATCATCAACACTGTAATAAAGCCGTTGGAGTAATAAGACGATGACTTCCACGAATTATGAGAATCATTACTATTAAATGTTCCTAGTCATAGTTTTGTGAATAATCTGGGCATTCACAAAGCGGAGAGACTAGCATGATGATATGATCCGCCCTTAAGTGGGGTAGCCGATCTCATAGGCTACTAGCGGAGATCCGTCCGCTTGGTGTATCACATGGATGCATGAGTTGCTCGTGTCCATCGAACTGACCGCCGAAAGTTTTCATAAGGAGTGTTTATCCCATGTGTCTGTGAGAACTTTCATGTATCGATTATATGACTAGTCCTTAGACTTGAGGTCTTTACAATCTTATGTGTGTGTAGGACACAGAACCTGGGCGACGCATGCTGTCCTTGGCTCGCGGCCTATGTGGGAGTACGGAGTAGCCCGCGGGGGACTAAACCGGAGAATAATGGAGTGGCCACCCGGTGTGAACCGGGAAAATGAGATTTAAGGCCGCACTCACCCCTCGTAAGGGAAGACCTCAAACCGTTGGGTTCAGAATGGTCCATTACTTATGCCACTTGTAATGAAAGAATTTATATAATAATTTAATCAGGCTTAAGTAACATTTATTTCTAAGAATATCATGCTTCTACATTCACATACATACATCAACAGGTTCATCTAAATTTATATGTAACACATTATTCGAATTTGCATACAGCCTATTTGCATGTAATCTATGTCTCAATTTGCATACATAAGGATTATCATACGGCAAGCGTACAAGTCAATTAACGCATTGGTAAACACGGAAGCGCAAACAAATAGCATTCTTATTAGCATGCATATTAAGAAGAGATATTTAAGCGCATAACAGAAATAGACAACTAGAGGGGTAATACAAATGCATAACATAGAAAATGGGTAACTATATGCTAAGATAGACATGTCGTAATGTGATGCAAGAGGATCAGTTTACCGTGTGCGTTCGTGCAGCGTTCGTAGACGCGTTCGAATGGTAAACAACAGGTTCTCATTCGAGTAGCGTTCGTAAACGCGTTCGAACGGAAATGAAACAGAATGCTCACGTTCGTATGGCGTTTATGAACGCGTTCGAACGGAAATGAAACAGAATGCTCACGTTCGTATGGCGTTTGTGAACGCGTTCGAACGGAAATGAAACAGAATGCTCATGTTCGTATGGCGTTCGTGAACGCGTTCGAACGGAAATGAGACCTGATGCATGATAAGGCAAAAATGCACGCGCGTTCGAGTTGCGTTCGTATACGCGTTCGAACGGGGACAGATCTGATGCATGAAATGGGATGCAATAAATAAATGGCGAATAGTACAATGCGAGGCGCGGCAAAGCATCGTGGTAAAGGGCTTTAAACCTTCCCCATAGGGGATCTTTCATTCCACTTACTAAGCCCATGCGCTCGATCGCATCATGCATACAAACATAAAGACAATCATATCAAATTAAGTATGCCCGATTGAACACATCTTACATCCAACCGAACACACATCAACCGGCGCGACAAAGCATCGTGGTAAAGGGCTTTAACCCCTCCCCATAGGGGATCTTTCATTCCACTTACTAAGCCCATGCGCTTGATTGAACCATGCATAAAAAGAATTAAACGCCATAATGTCAAACTTAGTATGCCCGATTGAACGTATCTTGCATTCAACCGAACACACATCAACCGGCGCGGCAAAACATCGTGGTAAAGGGCTTTAACCCCTCCCCATAGGGGATCTTTCATTCCACTTACTAAGCCCATGCGCTCGATTGAATCATGTATACATAAACAACATGCAAAATTCAAATGACGAAAAATAAATAAACCAAAGCAACGCAAAACAAAAGATAATGCCGTTTACTCAAGCGGTACGTGGAGTTGTGTCCCGAGTACAGATCATATTACCGTCCATTCGGAATCGGCTATGAAATTTATGTCCGGGTTTCCATCCGATATACCGCGAGAGTTGACACATCTCTCATTTCATCCCACAGCCACAACATACTACATCTCATAATTCATTCATATTTATTTACTCAAAGGCCAAAACATGCAACATGACAATCACACAAGCAATATTTAAGAAATAGTACAAAAGCGAATGTGAAATATAACCTCAGGTCTAACCTTTTAGCCAACTTTCAGGCTTGCGTTTCACGGACGTCGGAAGGGTACAGCTCCTCAACTTCTCCGGTTCACTGGTTTAGCGTCCTAGCTCACTGCTTTGCTGTTTGGACTCCGTTCTGCTGCTGTTCGGCCTCTGTTTTGCTGCTCACTGTTCAGGTCACCTGTTTTGACATTCCCACGGACTGTTTCGAGTTTTTGTGTGGGTTCTTAGTGCAGTTGTGTGTGATTATTTTTAAGATTATGAATGCAGTTTTTTAAGTTACTGTTTTTAAGGTTTTTAGGGAATGTTTTTTAAGTGTATTTTTCTGTTGTTTTAGGGGTTAAATTACTGCTGTTTGGGCGTGATTTAGGGACTGGTTTGGGTCAGTTTCGGTGGAAAATTACTGCTGTTTGGGGGTATACTTTTGGTGGTTACGGTGGTGTGTTTTAAGGCAGTTTAAGGACTGTTTCAGTGATGTAAAGAGGAGTGTTTTCGGTCTGGTTGTGGAGGCTTAGGGGGGTTGCTATTTTCGGTGGTGATTATGAGTTGTTTTGGTGGTTGGAGGGGGTGTGAATGGCTATTGTATTTTCGGTAATATGAGAGTGTTTGAGGGCTGGTGGTTTCGGTTGTTGAAGGAGGTGTAGAAGAGAAATTGTTTTACTTCTTTATGCTATTACCGTGAATGATCTTGTGTGAAGGCGCAGATGGCTTTGGTTAGGGGTTGTTTATATAGAGAAGGGCTAGGGCTTCACATTGTCTCACAAGGAAGGGATTTGGTGCATTAAAGGAAGGATTTGATTTGGTGTTGGACAAGGAAAGGATTAGATTGAGGGGGGACAAATCTTGGCTAGAATAGGAAGTCAATATCTTTAAATTGGTTATGATTGATTTTAATTAGGCATGACATCTTTTTAATTTAGTATGTGATTTGTTTAGTTAGGAAGTTAATATATTTGATTTATCTTAATTAGGTATGATTATATTTTGTGTTATATTTAATTGGTAAATGGTTTAAATATTTTATTTAATATGTAATGTTTAATTTAATTAAATTGGGATGTGTTTTATGGGCTTGGGGAGCTAATTGGGCTGGGGTGCGAGGCTAGCAGCAAAACCAGAAACTCCGACGCCGTTCGAACGCCAATTCGAACGCTACACGAACGTCCCCAATCTGCCTGACGTTCGAACGAAGTAAAGAACGCAGCACTAACGAAGACAGTGAGCTTATTTATTCTGAATTTCCCCTTCCGATATCCGTTTCCCGCGGCTTCCGTGACTCAAAAGGTAGTGCCTCCAAATGAGACTCATCATCGGGTTTCACATGCAAAAATACAATGCCTACAGTGTGGATCAAATAACTTTGACATTCTCCTTCCCCGGTTCAAAATATCCGGTCATAAGGGTATGATTATGTCATTTGTTGAAACACATGAAGTTTGTAAAGATACAACAGAGAATCGCCACTCTCTCGGATAATATTTTCTTATAAGAGTAGTATTCCAGTTCGCGGGTTGATATGTGTGATCAGTGCTTGAGACTGTGGCCACATCAGAAGAATCATGTGAGATTCTTGGGTTAACACGATTCATGACACTATCAACATCATACCTTTGACCATATGGGTAGACATTTTCCGTACCCTAGGTCAATAGGTGAGGATATAGTGAGGCGATGGACCATATCATATGTAAATCACATACAAAATGAGTATATATATCTTTCCTTCTCATTTGGGGGTCTTGGCATGTTGCTAGATGTCAACCTTGGTCATTGAAATCGAACGACCATCTGATTGGAGGATAATTTATGTTCGATTAAATTATCACGATTCATTTCATGTCCAACTTGAGGGGAACCCAAAAAGTCACACACAACAAAGTCGAAATCAATGGTTAACAGTGCACAATACATATTTAACAGCATATATGATTGATGTAGGAATTGTTCATAAATGGTTCAATGTATTTAATTATTGAACAGATCATTTATGAGGTTACATAGTGGCTTATGGATTGGTGAATAACGATAGGGGCACTTTGGGGATTGGAATAAATAGATTTAAAAAAATTACTATTCATGTGAATAGTAATGCATGAATAGTAACGCGTGAATAGTAAAAAAAATTTTGTTATTTGTTTTGAATTCCAATTCATCCCAAACTCTTATTAGGGTTTTATAATCTCATTAAACCACTAAATTAAGATCCAATGGCTAAGATTAAATTGGCTTTTATCCCACATCGGATTCTTAATTAATTTTGTTGTCTTTGGAGCACTATATTGTTGGACAATTATGACCCATAACATCACTATTTGTATATAACATGGTGTTGTTGTACAAATTAACTATGTGACAAAGGAAATTACTCTTTTATCATTTGTAATTGGATTACCGGGATATATAAATGATAAAAGTCCATATGATTAGTACCGGATAAAAAAAATAGTAATGCGTATAGTAATGCGTGAATAGTAATGCGTGAATAGTAATGCATGAATAGTAAAAAAATAAGACATGAGAGAGTATTAATCCACGTAAGGTTTAATCATTAAATATCCCTAGTCGTGGTATTATCGAGACTAGACATCGATAATGCGGAATATGCTAGTATTACACTTGTGCATGTTATGGAAGCGTAACGACATAGTTCTCATATATTTGGGTATTGGATACTCATGCAAGTGTAATAGGAGGTTCTGTTTACCGATGGTACGGAAACAGCTTCGCTCTGGATAGACCCATCGGAATCTCATTGGTAGTATGACTATGTGTCTATGGGAGTCCGAATCAGGGTAGGTGTATTTGGTCTTAACTTGAGACATACATCGCTAATACTTGCGACAATCAATATACTTTGGTTTTGGTCGTCCGGGGCTTTAACATGTTATGTGTATGCCTCTTCTGGGTATACTGAGAATCGTAGTGCATTGGGTGTGATGTCAAGATGGAAGTATCATGTGGGAACACAGAAATCTGGGCGACGCATGCTGTCCCGGGCTCGCGGCCCGGTCGGGAGTACGGAGTAGCCACGGGGGACTAAACCGGAGAATAATGGAGTCGCCACCCGGTGTGAACCAGGAAAATGAGATTTAAGGCCGCACTCACCCCTCGCAAGGGAAGACCTCAAACCGTTGGGTTCGGAATGGTCCCTTACTTATGCCACTTGTAATGACAGGATTTATGTAATAATTTAATCAGGCTTAAGTAGCACTTATTTCCAAGAGTATCATGCTTCTAAATTCACAGGTACAAAATAAAACTTATACATACATTTCACATATATCTCACATCTAAGAACACATGCCTGAAAATACCTCAAAGTAACAACGAACATACAACTTCATTCAGCATATCATATTCATGAAAAACACAAGCATACATAATAATCACACAAGCATACATGTGAGCACTTTTCCAAGTGATACGTGGAATTGTATCCCAAGTACAGACCGCATTACCGTCCATTCGGAATCGGCTACGGAATTTATGTCTGGGTTTCCATCCGATATATCACAAGAAATAATACTCCAAAGTCATCATGGCATAGGTATATGAATCGTAATGCGTTAAATCAAGACTAAGGCAAATGACGCAACTAATGGAATAAACATGATTTTCATTATTATGTGCACAAAGATAAGAATGACTATGTGTGGTTCCATAAAAAATCACCTAAGAAACAATTATACATGGCATGTGGTGAATATGTCTCAGTTCAGTGTGTTCGCGTTCGTATAGCGTTCGTAAACGCGTTCGAACGGTAAACAGAAGGTTCGCGTTCGTATGGCGTTTGATAACGTATTCGAACGGAAATGAAACAGAATACTCACGTTCGTATGGCGTTTGTTAACGCGTTCGAACGGAAATGAAACAGAATGCTCACATTCGTATGGCGTTCGTGAACGCGTTCGAACAGAAATGAGACCTGATGCATGATAAGGCAAAATGCATACGTGTTCGAGTTGCATTCGTAAACGCGTTCGAACGGGAACAGACCTGATGCATGAAATGGGACGCGATACATAAACAACAAAATAAAGGGGCGCGTCGAAGCACTGCCGTAAAGGTGGCCTTTTGGGGCTCTTGGTCTCTCAAAGAGAGGACCTTTAGACCAACATACTAAGCCCATGCGCGTCACATCACAACACATGAAATAAAGACAATAAAAGTGTAGGACTTCGTATGCCCAATTGAACACATCTGGCATCCAATCCGAACACACATCAACCGGCGCGGCAAAACATCGTGGTAAAGGGTTTTAACCCCTCCCCATAAGGGATCTTTCATTCCACTTACTAAGCCCATGCGCTCGATCGCATCATGCATACAAACATAAAGACAATCATATCAAATTAAATATGCCCGATTGAACGCATCTTACATCCAACCGAACACACATCAACCGGCGCGGAAAAGCATCGTGGTAAAGGGCTTTAACCCCTCCCCATAGGGGATCTTTCATTCCACTTACTAAGCCCATGCGCTCGATTGAATCATGCATACATAAACAACATACAAAATCCAAATGATGAAAAATAAATAAACCAAAGCAACACAAAGCAAAAGATAGTGTCGTTTACTCAAGCGGTATGTGGAGTTGTGTCCCGAGTACAGATCATATTACCGTCCATTCGGAATCGGCTATGAAATTTATGTCCGGGTTTCCATCCGATATACCGCGAGAGTTAACACATTTCTCATTCATCCAATACCCACAACACACATCATACACAAACAAGATTCAACGAATAAGTAAAATATAATCAAAATAAATAACAAAAATCACGTAAAGATGAGTGTGAAAAGTACCATCAGGTCTAACCTTTTAAGTCGTCTCTCGGACTCGCGTTTCACGAAGATCGGAAGGGGTAAAGCTCCGTAACTTTTCTGGTTCACTGGTTTGCCTTTTCCTTCGCTGTTTTGCCGCTCAAGCTACTGTTTCGAGTTCGTTTTGCTGCTGTTTCCTTATGGTTTCGCTGCTGTTTCCTCTGTATTTTTTGCTTACTGTTTTTGGGTGTGTTCTTCCTGTAATTTTCCTGTGTGTTCTATATGAGCTAGCTAGGGTTGAGAAGGTTGGTGAAGGGTTCTTTTTATAGGCAAAGGGTTAGGCTTGACAAGGAAAGGGATTTGGCTAATTAAAGAGGGATTTGATTTGGTGTTGGATAAGGGAAGTCAAAGATTGAGGGGGACAAATCTTGGCTAGATAGGGAATGTTGAATTTTTAGTTTATGTTGATTAGGCATACAATATTTTAAGTTTGGGAATAATATATTGGTTGATTGATTTTAACTTGGTATGATTATATTTGATTGGTAATTAGTTTAAATATTTTATTTAATGTTTAATGTTTAATTTAATTAAATTAGGATGTGTTTTATGGGCTTTGGTGGGTTAATTGGGCTTGGGTGTGAGGCTAGCAGCAAAACCAGAATTACCGACACCGTTCGAACGCTTCCTCGAACGCGACACAAACGCCCGCAATCTGTTTGCCGTTCGAACGCATACACGAACGCAGCACGAACGAAAACAGTGAACCTTGTTTATTCTAAATTTCCCATTCCGATATCCGTTTCCCGCGGCTTCCGTGACTCAAAAGGTAGTGCCTCCAAATGAGACTCATCATCGTGTTTCACATGCAAAAATACAATGCCTACATATCACTTCAGTCATATGGAGATGATGATCACGCAGGATACGGAACTAGTACTCTTGTATGCTGCAGCTATCGGGATAATATGACAAGGTCATGATTATCCGATTATAGAGACTAGTTACCAGAGATCCGATATATGCTTCGTACGGGGCAGACACAATTCCAGCCCCAGGCCTAGCATGTGACATTCGATACTGGATCGTAATACGCAATACTACGTATACTACGCCTGACAAATATCTTGTATTCCGTAGAAGAATATTTCTGGAGAATTGGGTAGGCAAGGTGCTTTGCTAGAAGCCAACCATGTCTTGTAAATCGGTAAGAACGTGGTACTAGGTACACACGTATTCGGATAGTCTGATGACCGTATTTACTACCAACATATCCAGGGATCTCTTGGGTCACCTCCCAAAGATTCACCGATGATATTTGACTCGAACATAATTAATCAGGGATTAATTAAGAGAGAAAAAATTAATCTAGAATTAATTGCGTCAAGAATTAATCTGGGATTAATTCGACTAGAAGATAGAACGCGATTAATTTGGAATTAATCGGCAAAGTAAATTTAATAGTTAAATTGGATTTTACTATTTAATTTATTTATTTGGGCTCAAATAATATATTGAATATATTAAATGAAATCAGATTTCAAAGCGGAATTAAATTGGATTTTAATTCTAGCGAACAAATTAATTTAGAATTAATTCACAAGCGACTTTCGTAATAATTTAGCTAGGCATTATTATTTAATTAAATTGGATTTAATTAAGTCGCAACGGTAAATTCGTTTAATTCGGAATTAAACGAACCCGGGCCCGAGCGAAGTTGCGTGTTGATTTAGCCAACTTAAATTTGGAATTTAAAAATGGTGGGACCCACTTCAATTACATCACATGTTAGACATATGATGGAAGTGGTTAGGATTAAAATATTGGATTTGATTATTAAAAGTAAGCTTGGCTTTGCTTATATAACACTCAAACCAATTTCAACACTAAACCTCACTATAAATTAATTTGGTCAACTTTGGAAGTGTAGAATTTTACTATTCACAACAACCATCTCTCTTTTCTTCTCCTTGGAGCCGTGAGCTTCATTGTTCTCCCATGGAGTTTTGTTGCAAAATTCTTAAATGCTAGCACATTAAGGAGTCAAATGAGGTGATAGAGAGACTCACCCAAGTGTTGGAAACACTAATAGAAGGCTTGGAGGCTTCAACAACAAAGAAAAAGTCTTCAAATTCATCCAATCAATGTAAGTCTTCCGCAACTTATTTTTGATGTATTCACACACAAATCACTCTTAGATGATCTTGGCTTGTTCTAGGAACACTAACAATGGTATCAGAGCGATCTAAGTTTGATTTGAATTTCTAGGGTTCATGGACTTTAGTTTGGGAATTTATGTTTGGAGTATGTATTTTCTTAAATTGATGGTTTGGTTGAGCTTGTATGATGTTCAATTGGATTTGTACATTGTTGGATTTGTGATAAATTTATTAGATCAAAAATCCATAATTCTTCATGGTTGGCCGAATGCACCCTAGGAGTCGCTCATGGTGATTTTATGAATTTTAACAAATGGATGTGTTTAATGGCATGAAATGAATCTTAGATGTTGATTTAATTAGATTGAAGTCGAATTGAATGATTTTTGTATGCCTTTGCCGTGAGCCATGATGCATGTTATTGTTGGGATTTATGTCCTAGGGCTTCATGTATTGTAAACGGAATTGATTTTTCTAATAATAATAAATGCATTATTCATTTTGATTTATATCGCATATTTTCCAATTGTCTTGTTTACCTTGATTACTCTTATACCGTTAGACTTAGTGTATGTTTGATGCACAAGAGGATTTAAGTCTAAAGTTAGTAATATAAATAGTCTATAGAGAGCAAACAAAGAGGGTACTTTGTTTGTGGTATATCTATAGCTGCGGTCCATTCTATACTTGTATGACGATCTTGATCCGGGATCGTTCATGTAGTGACATGGAAATGGAGGCACCTTGTATGATAAGATCATATAGGACTGGACTCAGATAAATACGAATTTCTTTTAATATCCGTTAACCAAAGAAATTCATTTTATCTAATAGATGGTCATATATGGATTCGATCTTAATCATGAGTGTATTACAAACTCCTGCATGACAGGCTATGTCCTTTGATTTACTATGGTAAGGTTGGTGTTGCATTCCCGGCCAATAACTATGTATTTTGGGGATATGGTTTGGTATAAGCTGGGAACGTTTTACATAGATATGGAATTCACTCATTTTTACAAGAAGAAGATGAATATCTCTTTTAAGAGTTGATTCGGGACTTGAACAATTTGAGCTCTCAACTTTTCTATTACGAATAGAAAGTATTTTATATTCATAATTGTTATGAATTAATTGTTCATTATATAATCAATGGTGCTTAAGAGACAAAATATTTAGAGGGGTTTAACGGACTTATGACCCGGCTCTATTTATGAGATATTCGTGAAGGGCTATATCCATATGTAATGATTATATCGATGGACACCGAAATATTCGGTTTACTTAATCCATCTGCGGTAACGAGAGTTCAACTTCGAGTTTTTAGTGGAATAATGCGGAGTTAATAATTCGTAATATTTGATTAAAGAGTTTTATTAATATTTCGGAATTATTGGAGCTCGGAACCGTAGGTCCATTTGGTCCACGTGCTAGCTCGATTAACTGTAGCAAACCTAATATAATTAGATTGTCTAATTATATGCTCACATTATATTTATTTAAATATTATTAATAAGATTAATAATATTTATTGTCACAAATGAAAACTATGTTAAATTAGTTTAAATTAATGTTTTCTAGAATTCTTTAATTATGAGATAATCAAGTTAGTAATAATTATAAGATAATTACTACAACATGATTGAAGGTAAATAAATCATTATTAATATATTGATTTTTATTTACCATTGGAGACAAATCCATATGGCTTACCATGTCATCCAATCAATTATGTCTATTAGGTGGCTTGGATACACCTAATAGTTTTGTCATTAGCTAATTTATTTTATGCTTTGGTATGGCCTCCACATTTATGTGTTTGCCATTGAAAGAAAGCATTGAATGTTTAATGACAAAGCCATTGTTTTTAGCTTAACATTTCTTATGCTTTGGTATGGCATTCACATTTTTGTGTTGGCCATTGCAAGAAAGCATTATATGCTTAATGACAAGGTTAGTTGGCTTGTGTAATAGAATATAATCTCTACCATTTCTCTCACTTCCTAAGATAAACACTTTGCATTCATTCACACAATTGTTGTGAGAAAAGATTTGAGAGAAAATAGAGAGAGTTCTTGCATTCACAAGTGTTGTGAAATTCCTAAAGCCAAACACCATTGTGACATCTTAAATCTCTAAATAGTTTAGAGGTTTAATCTTTGTGAGTGAAGCCCACACTTCGGTTTGTTGGTTTCGAGTCATAGTTCGGAAGATCGAGTGGTTGATCCAAGTGTTGGACACCAAATAATTGATCTTGGCTACTACAATAAAGGGAGAAGGCAAAGAAAATTTTGAATATCCATACCGGACCCGGTGCCACCACAAGCAACTTTCACCGCGCTAAGGAAAGTGTTTCCTACAATTGGCATCAAGAGCTTAAGGTTGAAAAGTTTTCTTAACCCTTCTCTTTTTAAGTTTTAATAATTTATATTAGATATAAATTATTAATATGCATGTTGTGATGAGTAGGCACAATTATATTCATGAGATGAATGGTTTTTAATGTTCATGTGATGAATGTTTACTTTGATTCATGTGATGAATGTATTGCGTTGATCGTTAATTTTTCCGGCTCTTATTTTTTAGTATTGGAAATGTAAGACCATAAGGTCATATTCTTTCAAGTGTTGTAAGTTCATTTCCTTTGTAATAAGTCCTTTGGAACTCAATTTGTAACTTGGAGGAGCCGATGCCGCGAAGGACTCATTACGAACCTATTCCGTGAAGAACTCGAAAACATACCATGGAACAAGATTTGAAGACCAAGGGATGCCTTGATTTATTGTACTAATTAGATTAGTATTTTTTTTAAAAAAAAATAAGAGCCCGGTTAACGCAATTTATGTATGTATGTGAAAAATCATTCCGTTACGAGTCCGTAGAAAAAAACAGGGACCAAAACGGACTCCGGAAGCTCCGGAACGGAGTAAATAAAGTACCGGTGTTTTGACACCAGACTGATTGCGTTCGAACTCCAGTCAAACGCAACTCAAACGTTTTGCTACTGCCTAGAAAATGTTCGAACGCCCAAAGAACACTACACGAACATTTTCAGCCCAGTCCTGGGCACATATATATGTTTTAAATTATTTATTAACATGTCATATAGCCTAGGGTGCCTACTCTTGCATTTTCATATGTCATAACATGTAGACATGCATGATATTCAAGTTATAAAATATGATTTTATGTAAATTTAAAAGTTAAATTAGAATATAAGATGCATGTAAACGAATTAATAAGATTAATTGGTTTAAAGGTTTAAAAATTAGGAATTCAAGTTTAAGAACAAATGGACATTATGAGTACATTATTTTCTTTGGTATATCAGATGGAAACCCGGATATAAATTCCATAGCCGCTTCCGAATGGACGGTAATTTGGTTTGCACTCGGGATACAATTCCACGTACCTTTGGAGTAAATAACGTACTTTTATCTATTAAATGGTTTAATGACATATAGTCATTAGTTGAATTCTAAAATTTTAAAACCTATAAGTGAACTAATATTTTAATTTTAAAATTAATTAGATCACTTAAGCAACTTGATTAAATTAGTTTAATTAAGTTAATGATTAGTAGAGACTAATAAGTATTAGTGAATAAAATTTTAAGTGTTAAAATTGGTTAGATCACTAATAATCCACTAGTATTAATAAAGATATGTTTTAGCCGAGCATAATCTTAATACATTAGAAACTAGTGAGATAGAAACCTTAAACTTCAAAATAGTGAGTGGAGAGGGGTATACCACAATATATCCCACGATCTCCATTGTTATCCAAAAACGTGAGATTCAATAGGCGCCTCGAGACGGCTTTGCTTTCGTCCCCTACGGATGATGTCCTTTTTGGGTCAATATCAGGTTTGGATTCCGAAAGGATAGGGACTCTAGATGTATCTGGTGATTTGACCTACCCTACGGCAGCACTTCACTAGTTAAGTCCAAAGGTTCCGAAATAATGGGTCACACTCACAAAGGAATGATTAAGTTTGATCAAAAAAAATACTTCAATCAAAAACGGTAGTTGATAATATAGGAATAAGAGTTATTTCAGATATATTAATCAATTGAGAATGTCTCAATCTATCATGCGAATACTTGACCTACCCTACGGCGACACTTATTTGTGGGATGATAGATAACCGTGGCATAGTAATTCTTTTAGGTTTCTAATTCATTATACATTGATCATGCATCATGTTTAATTTTATGCCTAAATGTTTGACAATTTTAATATGCGATGAATGGAATATTGAATGCGCGTTTATTATTTTTTCAGCCATGGCATCTGCAATAATCTCCATTATCAAACAACAAGAAAAATTAACCGGGGATAATTATGTTAAATGGAAAAGTGACATGAATGCTATCTTGGTCTGTGAAGACCTTAAATTTTTCCTAATAGAGGAATGTCCTCATGAGCCAGCACCTAATGCTGGCAGAGCTGCACGTAATGCCTATAATAATTGGATTAAAGCTGATGAGAAAGCCCATAGCTATTTGATAGCATCCATGTCTGAGGTTCTTGCTGCACAGCATGAGCCTATGGCGACAGCATCAATGATTATGCAGTCATTACAGAACATGTTTGGGCAACCTTCAGACCGGCAACAACATGAGGCAATTGCCTCTGTATTGACCTAGATAGAATGAAGGAAGGCACATCAGTCCGAGACCATGTGTTAAGGATGATGGCTCATCTTAATATGGCTGAAACCCATGGTGCACGTATTAATGTGCAAAGCCAGGTGACAATGATCATGGAAACCCTTCCGAAGAGTTTCCTGCAGTTTAAGAGCAACTGTTCTATGAACAAGTTGACTTTCACATTGACTGAACTGCTGAATGAGCTCACCAATTACGAGTCTGTTATGAACGGTCCTCGTAGGCCCAATGCCGAGGCAAATGTTTCCGAATCTTCTAAATCTGCAAAGAAGAAGAAGAAAGGCAATTGGAAGGCAAAGGCAAAACCAATGAAAAAGAAGAACAATAAAAGCTCCAAATGAACCAATGCCAAAGGAAAATGTTTCCATTGTGAACAACAAGGGCATTGGAAAAGGAATTGTCCAAAATACCTTGCAGAGCTTAAAGAAAAGAAGAATACAGGTAAATATGATTTACTTGTCATTGAGTCTCTTTTGGTGGAGGATGATAAATCCATATGGATTGTTGATTCTGGTGCCACTAACCATGTTTGTTGTTCTTTGCAGCTACTTGACTCATGAGGGACC
The DNA here is from genome assembly GCA_019454045.1 of Zanthoxylum bungeanum. NCBI lineage: Eukaryota > Viridiplantae > Streptophyta > Magnoliopsida > Sapindales > Rutaceae > Zanthoxylum > Zanthoxylum bungeanum. The sequence continues at coordinate 60,144 of SKCR01004845.1, read as the reverse complement.
TTACTGAAGGTAGCTTTACCATGAGAGTGGGACAGGGATGATGTTTTTCAGCAAGAGCAGTGGGAGTTTCAAATTTGAATTTTAATAAAAGTTATTTATGTTTGAATGGTGTGCTATATATTCCTGGTTTTCGCAGGAATTTGATTTCTGTAACAAAACTTATGGAATGTGGTTTTTCTTTCGTTTAATAATAAGTCAGTTATTATTAGTAGAAATGGATTAAATATATGCACGGGAAACTCCGAAAATAATCTATATGTTTTAAGGCCGTTAATGCATGAATCACTGCTTAATACTGAAATGTTTAAGATTGAAAGATCTAAAACTAAACGGCAAAAGATTTCTCATGATGATACCATATTTATGGCACCTTAGACTTGGTCACATTAACCTTGACCGGATAGATAGACTAATTAAGAACAAAATTTTAAATCAGTTAAAACTTGGTACTTTACCTATCTGCGAATCTTGTCTAGAAGGTAAAATGACCAAGAGACCTTTTACTAGAAAAGGGATAAGAGCCAAAGAAACTCTTGAGCTAATACATTTGGATGTTTGCGGACCGATGAATGTAAAAGCCCGAGGTGGTTTTGAATACTTCATCACTTTCATTGACGATTATTCCAGATATGGGTATGTTTACCTAATGCAGCACAAGTCAGATACATTTGAAAAGTTCAAAGAGTATCGTGCTGAGGTTGAGAACCATTTAGGTAAAAGCATCAAAATTCTACGATCAGATCGTGGAGGAGAATACCTTGATAGAGATTTCGAGGAATTCTTAGTTGAGCATGGAATTGTTTCACAGCTCACAGCACCTGGAACACCACAACAAAATGGTGTTGCAGAAAGGAGAAATCGAACCCTACTAGACATGATAAGATCAATGTTTAGTTATAGCACTCTACCTAGTTCATTCTGGGGGTATGCATTGCAAACTGCAATGTATATCCTGAATGTAGTTCCTTCTAAGTCTGTTTCTAAGACTCCCTTAGAGTTGTGGAATGGTCGTAAAGCTAGTTTGTGACATTTTCGCATATGGGGGTGTCCGACACATGTGCTAAAGAACAAGACTACTAAGTTGGAACCACGTTCACATGTGTGCCTATTTATAGGGTATCCTAAGGAAACTATGGGTGGATTCTTTTATAGTCCAGAAGATAATAAAGTATTTATGTCGACAAATGCTACATTTCTTGAGGAGGACTATATGAGAGAGTTCAAACCTCAAAGTAAAGTGTTACTTGAGGAGTTACTTGCTGGTACCACCAATACACCATTGTCAAATGTTGACAAAGACATAACACCTTCTACATCTGAAAGTCAGATGCAAGTTTATCAGGATACCATACACCTAGACGTAGTGGGAGGGTTGTAAGACAACCTGAAACTTATATAGGAAATGGTGAGGTGCAAGTTGTTGCATCTTGTGATGGTATAGATGATCCATTGACCTATCATAGTGCAATGGAAGATACTGATAAAGAGGAATGGCTCAAAGCCATGAACCTCGAGATGGAGTCTCTATATACTCTAACTCAGTCTGGGAACTTGTAGACCAACCTAATGGAGTAAAACCCATAGGTTGAAAGTGGATCTACAAGAGGAAAAAAAGAATAGATGGGAAAGTACAGACTTTCAAGGCTAGACTAGTGGCAAAGGGTTATACCCAAAAAGAGGGAGTTGACTATGAAGAAACTTTCTCGCCAGTAGCCATGCTTAAATCCATCAGGATTCTTCTTTCCATTGCCGCACATATTATGACTATGAGATTTGGCAAATGGATGTCAAGACTGCATTCTTGAATGGTAATCTTGAAGAGAGTATCTATATGGTACAACCAGAGGGTTCATTACCCAAGGTCAAGAGCAAAAAGTTTGCAAGTTGCAAAGGTCCATTTATGGACTTAAGCAAGCATCTAGATCTTGGAACATAAGGTTTGATACTACGATCAAGTCTTATAACTTTGAGCAGAACATCGATGAGCCTTGTGTCTACAAGCGCATCATTGATGGGAATGTGGTTTTCCTTGTGTTATACGTTGATGATAATTTACATTGGGAATGATGTAAATATATTATCGGAAGTGAAAATCTGGCTAGCTAACCAATTCCAATGAAAGATTTGGGAGAGGCAAGTTATGTACTTGGATCCAGATCATTCGGGATCGCAAGCAGAAACGACTGTTAGCAATGTCTCAAGCAACCTATATCGACAAGATTCTGTGCGATTTGGTATGCAGAATTCCAAGAAAGGTAATTTACCTTTCAGACATGGATTCATTTGTCTAAGGAACAGTCTCTAAGACACCTCAAGGAATTGAGGAGATGAGACATATACCATATGCTTCAGCAGTTGGAAGTCTTATGTATGCTATGTTATGCACGAGACCGACATCTGTTTGTAGTGTGTAGTGAGTAGTAGTAGGTTTCAATCCAACCCAGGATTAGATCATTGGGTAGCGGGTGAAACATATTATCAAGTATCTTCGGAGAACGAGAAATTATATGCTTGTATATACAAGTCAGTATATGATTCTGAGAGGATATACTGACTCTGATTTTCAGACGGATGTCGATTTTAGGAAATCAACATCTGGTCAGTGTTCACCCTAGGTGGTGTGGCTATAGTATGGAGGAGCATTAAGCAATCTTGTATTGCTGACTCCACCATGGAGGCTGAATATGTAGCAGCTTGTGAAGCAGCTAAGGAAGCAGTCTGGCTCCGTAAGTTCTTGGCAGATCTGGAAGTTGTTCCAGATATGGATAAACCACTCACACTTTATTGCAATAATAGTGGCGCAGTGGCGAACTCTAAAGAACCAAGAAGCCACAAGATGGGTAAGGATATTGAGAGGAAATGTCACCTCATCAGAGAGATAGTGCAGAGAGGAGATGTCGATGTCACGCAGATTCCATCTGCAGATAACCTGGCTGATCCGTTTACAAAGAACTTATCGGCTAAAGTATTTAAAGGTCACCTAAATGGTTTATGATTACATGACATGTCTCATTTGCTCTAGTCCAAGTGGGAGATTGTTGGGATTTATGTCCTAGAGCTTTATGTATTGTAAACAGAATTGATTTTTGTAATAATAATAAATGCATTATTCATTTTGATTTATATCGCATATTGTCCAATTGTCTTGTTTACCTTGATTACTCTTGTACCTTAGACTTAGTGTATGTTTGATACACAAGAGGATTTAAGTCTAAAGTTAGCAATCTAAATAGTCCATAGAGAGCAAACAAAGAGGGTACTTTGTTTGTGGTATATCTATAGATGCAGTCCATTCTATACTTGTATGACGATCTTGATCCAGGATCATTCATGTAGTGACATGGGAATGAAGGCACCTTGTATGATAAGATCATATAGGACTGGACTCAGATAAATACGAATTTCTTTTAATATTCGTTAACCAAAGAAATTCATTTTATCTAATAGATGGTCATATATGGATTCGATCTTAATCCTGAGTGTATTACGAACTCCTGCATGACAGGCTATGTCCTTTGATTTACTATGGTGAGGTTGGTGTTGCATTCCCGGCCAATAACTACGTATTTTGGGGATATGGTTTGGTATATAGCTGGGAACGTTTTACATAGATATGGAATTCACTCATTCTTACGAGAAGCAGATGAATATCTCTTTTAAGAGTTGATTCGGGAATTGAACAATTTGAGCGCTCAACTTTTCTATTACGAATAGAAAGTATTTTATATTCATAATTGTTATGAATTAATTGTTCATTATAGAATCAATGGTGCTTAAGAGACAAAATATTTAGAGGGGTTTAACGGACTTATGACCCGGCTCTATTTATGAGATATTCGTGAATGGCTATATCCATATGTAATGATTATATCGATGGACACCGAAAATATTCGGTTTACTTAATCCATCTACGGTAACGAGAGTTCAACTTCGAGTTTTTAGTGGAATAATGCGGAGTTAATAATTCGTAATATTTGATTAAAGAGTTTAATTATATTTCGAAATTATTGGAGCTCGGAACCGTAGGTCCATTTGGTCCCCGTGCTAGCTCGATTAACTGTAGCAAACCTAATATAATTAGATTGTCTAATTATATGCTCACATTATATTTATTTATATATTATTAATAAGATTAATAATATTTATTGTCACAAATGAAAACTTTGTTAAATTAGTTTAACTTAATGTTTTCTAGAATTCTTTGATTATGAGATAATCAAGTCTTAATTATGAGATAATCAAGTTAGTAATAATTTTGAGATAATTACTACAACATGATTCAAGGTAAATAAATCATTATTAATATATTGATTTTTATTTACCATTGGAGACAAAGCCATATGGCTTACCATGTCATCCAATCAATTATGTCTATTAGGTGGCTTGGATACACCTAATAGTTTTGTCATTAGCTAATGCATTTTATGCTTTGGTATGGCCTCCACATTTATGTGTTTGCCATTGAAAGAAAGCATTAAATGCTTAATGACAAAGCCATTGTCTTTATCTTAACATTTCTTATGCTTTGGTATGTCATTCACATTTTTGTGTTGTCCATTGCAAGAAAGCATTTGATGCTTAATGACAAGGTTAGTTGGCTTGTGTAAGAGAATATAATCTCTACCATTTCTCTCACTTCCTAAGGTAAACACTTTGCATTCATTCACACAATTGTTGTGAGAAAATATTTGAGAGAAAATAGAGAGAGTTCTTGCATTCACAAGTGTTGTGAAATTCCTAAAGCCAAACACCATTGTGACATCTTAAATCTCTAAATAGTTTAGAGGTTTAATCTTTGTGAGTGAAGCTCACACTTTGGTTTATTGGTTTCGAGTCATAGTTCGGAAGATCGAGTGGTTGATCCAAGTGTTGGACACCAAATGATTGATCTTGGCTACTACAATAAAGGGAGAAGGCAAAATTTTTTTTGAAGATCCATACCGGACCTGGTGCCACCACAAGCAACTTCCGCCGCGCTATGGAAAGTCGTTTCCTACAGTTATAAGATTGATTTTGCTTCAATTTGTGTTGGACATGAATTGGAAATGTAGAGCATGATTAATTGAATTAATTAGTGTTTTGGAAGCATTAGATTAATTAATTAATTATGGTAATTACACTTGAATTGAATTAATTTGTAATTTGGAATAATGAGTTAATTTAATTTATTGTATTTGGGCTTAATGGGCTTGGTTGGGCCAAGTTTGGTTTAGGAGAATTGGTTGGATCCAATTGGGCCCAAAATCATTTCCATAAAGTCCAAATATGATAATTAGGCCTTTAAAATTTTAATTGAGCCCAATGGGCCTAAATTGATTTTTGGCATATGGTGATTCCTAATTGGGCCTTGGCATCTTGGGTTTGACCCATAATTGCCAAAGCCCATGCCTTAAGAATTAATTGAAAGCCCATTGGACTTTAATTAAATAGTATTGGATACTAATTGGGCCTTTGAGACCCGTTAAGATTGGATTTGAAATCCAAGTCTAAAAGGGACTATTGAAAGTGTAATTATTTAATTTGGAATTAAATAGGAATTAATATTGAATATAATTTAAATTGGATTTAAAATTGTAGTTCAATATGATTAAAGAATACGTACTTTGAGTATTTATTCTTAAATGAGTTGGATTCGCGCAAATCAAATCGTTGTTTGAACATTGGATGGTCATTAATCAAAGATTAATTATTTGGATTAGATTGATTGAATAACATGCATTGTGTGAATACTTGGATGAATGTATTAATAATGTATATTGAATGGATATTAGAAGGGTGAGGGCAATTTTGGAAATTGTTGTAATAATTTAGAATTTATTAAATTGGACATGCGTGTCCAGCCTATTATCTCATTATCTCATTGTATTTCTCTTCTCACCAATTCCGTTCAATGTAAATGAGGTTTCTTTAGAAGTATTATGTAATTGGGTAGAAGTATGAATAGTGCTAGCGGGAGAGAAGAAATGGAGAAATTTGTTCTATGAACAAATTGTATTATATATCCATCAGCATATCATTATTAAATTTCATCGCGCCTTATTATGCTTTTAGAATGCACGCTTAAGGGTGTATGATGAGACCTAATTAAAGATAATAAATTGGTTGCCAAATCGCGACAAAAACCCTCATATCATATTAAGCGTTTTTCCTTCCATTGAGTGATTCTCTCTCAAGATCCAAGATTGGCATTGGTTTGTTGGCCAAAGTCAAGACCTTTGTCCATTGTAGATGTGTTTGAATCATGAAGGTTTTGTTCCATATCGTACGCCTTGGGCAAGTTGTGATTGTTGGCCAAAGTCAAGGTCACTTCTTGTTCATCGGCCTCGATTACGAAGCTTTCCCACTGTCAATGGGTCACGCTTAACTGGTTTCATTAAGCTTGTTGAGCCAAAGCCAAGGCTTAGTTGATTCAGAGGAAAAATGTTAGGCAATATATTGGATATATGTTTCAGACTTGGAAGTTCACCTACTGGATCTAGGAATTGGATGAGATCCAATTGATCTTAGAGATCTACCTTGTTAAGTTTCATATAATTTGTTGGCCAAAGTCAAGGTTGTGTGTTATTTAACGGGATCCTAGCCCACTAGGAAACTAGGTTTCCTGAGTACTCCACAAAGGGTTAGAGGCTCGCCGAAAAATAGTGGGAGACGAGTATTAAATTTGCAATTTCGTTTAGATACTTGCCAATACGCGCTCAATTCATTTTTCGTCATTAATTATTAATAAATATATTAGTTGGACTAGTATTCAATTGTTTTTTTATTTGAACAGTTGGACTGTATTCAAACTACTTCATTTATAGTTGGTTATATAATTGGATTATAGTAATCAATATATTTGAATTTAACCAATCAAATTGTAGTTAATTATATAGTTAGACTATAGTAATCATTACATTAGATTGTACCTGAAATCGTTGATTGGATAGTTGGACAATAACAATCAAGATTACTGAAAGATTAGCGTCAAATGACATAATCTTAGGTGAAAAATGTCTTTAACGGCGTAAATTTTCAGATTGGGAATTGAATCTCATGATAGTCATGCGAGTTGAGAAGTTACTCTATTTGATAGAGTGACCTCTCGGGCCTAAGCCCGGAGTTGAGCAAATAGTAGAGCATAAGCTTTGGAAGACTCATCGTGATGATAACTCTAGTGCTCAATCTGTTAAGCTTACCGCAAAGACTCCTTAATTTCGTCGTCGGAATTAAGGATTAGATCCTTAAACCATGATGTTGAAATTGAAGGATCTTCATAGATCTATTCTTAGATCTTAGAAGTGCTAATTGCATAACAAAACTCTTGGAGAGTTAATGGCTATGCTCAAGGAGACAGAGCCAGAGCTTGCAAAAAGGGCAAGAAGTGCAAGGCGCATCTTACTTCGACATCCCAGAAGGCCAAGGCTTGGCCGAAGGCTTCTGGAGGTATGAAGAAAATGGGCAAAGGCTAAATCTTCATAGACTTCTAGGAAGACAAAGGACATATCCCAAGATGTCTGCCTAAATTGTGGCAAACGGGGTCACTGAAAGCGTGAATGCCGTATGGACAAGGCAGACATGTAGAAATTGAAGACGGGCAAGGCTCCGGCTTCAGGTATGTTTGTTATAAACATGACCACTACTAGTTTAAAAAAAAAATAGATTTTTGATACTGGATGGGTACATAAATATATGTACTGATGTGCAGGATCTGCTAATTAGCAGGAGACTGGCTTCAGTTGAGATCGACCTATGAATCGAAAACGGGACGAGAGTCGCTGTTTTGGCCGTAGAAACCTAAGTTTTGGAACTGCCCTTGGGCATGTACTTAAATTAGGAAACTGTTACAATGTACCTAGTTTGACTAGAAACATTATCTTTATATCTAGTTTAACCCGTTGCGGGTATGCCTTTATATTCTAGAACACTAAGTGTTTTGTTTATAAAGATGATATTGAGATAAACACATTAGATGTGAATAACAGTATTTATATATAGAATATAAATGAATCTCAATCATATAATATGACAAACAAAAGCTCAAACTGAATTAATCTGTTGAGACTTAAAAATGGCATTATTGTCTGGGACACATTAACAAGATTCGTATATCCACACTTTCGAAGAGTGGATACTAGGACGGATTTTATTCTAATTCAAACGATGTCTACAAATCTAGTTTATTAGGCAAAGTGCCTAAAACACCCTTTACTTGGTAAAATTACAAGTGCCACTGATCTGTTAGCCCTCGTTCATAGTGACGTAAGTTGGCCCATGTCTAGCTAGGCTAGAGGTGGATATGAATACTTTGTAACCTTTACGGATGTGGCATCGCATTACGGTTATGTGTATCTTATGAAACACAAGTTAGAAACTTTTGAGTAATTCAAAGAGTTTCGACACGAAGTAAGAAAACAGACCAGTAAAAGTATTAAAAACATTATGGTCGGACCATAGTGTAAAATACTTAAGCAATAAGTTTCTCGATTACTTGAAAGAGTATGGTATTCTTTCACAGTTGACTCCTCCCGGGACACCTCAATTTGACGGTGTGTCCGAATAGAGAATCCGAACTTTGTTGGACATGGTAAGGTTAATGATTAGTGGCTTTGAGCTACCAATTTCCTTCTGAGGATACGCATTAAATAGTGCAATACTTATTTTGAATAAGGTTCCATGAAAATCTGTTAGACAGACTTCACATTAGATATGAACAGGAAAGAAACTGAGTTTCTCACTCCTGATGATTTGGGAATGCTAGACATATGTTTGGATGATACCAAACTAGAACCCAAATCGGATAAGTGCCTATTTGTAGGTTGTCCTAAAGAAACCAAAGTATAGTACTTATACAACTCATAAGAGAACAATGTAATTGTTGCTCTCCATGCGGTTTTCCTAAGAGGAATACCTATATGCAGTGGTAAGTGGGAGGAAAGTAAAACTCGATGAAAATCAGAGTAATAACGGACACCAACAGTTCATCAGGGATGAAACTATACCAATAATCTTCGAATACACACGAACCGGCTACGTATGAGGAAGTGATACAAGGTATCGACTCTTTTCATGGCAAAGTGCCATGAAGTCCGAAATGGATTCCATGTATACCAACTAAGTTTGGACGCTATTGATGTACCAGAAGGCATTGTGCCTAATGGTACTATATAAGTCTTCAAGGAAGACATACATGGATGGCAACATACAAATGTACATAGCTAGGCTTGTACAGAAAGGGTATCGTCATCAACATGGTGTCGATTACGACGAAACCTTTTACCCGTTGCCATGATTAAATTCATTCGGATAATGCTTGCAAAAGCTCCATGTTTCATTTATGAAATATGACAGCTGAACATCAAAACCGCTTTCCTTAAACGGAAACCTTTCGGAGGATGTTTATATACAACCTGACAGTTTTGTTGTACCAAAAACATGCAAATAAGGTTTGCAATTTAAATCGATCCATTTATGGATTGAAGCAAGCATTGAATTCTTGGAACCATCGTTTTGATGTACTCATAATGGTATATGATTTAATTCAAAATGAAGATGATTCTTATGTATATAAGAAGGTTACTAGGAGCGCACTGACAATGATTGTCCTATATAATGATGATATATTATTTCTTGGAAATGACATTCCCATAATGCAATCGGTGAAAGCTTGGCTTTCATGAAAATTCTCCATAGAATACTTGGGAGAGACAACCTTTATTCTAAGAATAAGGATCTACTAGGATAGATCTAAAAGTTGGTGGCACTCTCCGAGAACTTATACATTGAAATATATATACGTGACCTGGAGTCTCATATGCTTTGAGCATATGGAGTCACAATCAGGCCAATTCAGGTGATGGTCACTGGATTGATGTTAAGAACATGGTATGCTTTCTTAAGCTATGAAGAATGAGAACTTGAGGTGACTGGGTTCACTGCTGCAAGTTTCCAAACCGACTAAGACGACTTTAAGTCGCAATAAGGGTACATATTTAGTTTGAATAATGGAACAGTGAGCTGGAAATCTTTCAAGCAAGATACTGTTGCCGAATAAATAACAAAAGCAGAACATTGCTGCAGCTGAGGCAGCAAAAGAAGCATTTTGGATCTATATAATCCTAATTGCATTAGGTGTAGTTCTGTTAGCAGCTGAGCTAGGTTACAGCACAGGCTAAGGAACCGCGATCTCATCAATGATCCAAGTATATACTTCAACTATTTCATCTGATTCGTAAGATCATACATCGTGGCGATGTGATGATCGAATAAATCGCATCAGATGATAACATTGCAAATCCGCTGACGAAAGCTGTTTCTCAGCAGAAGTTTGAGCGACTCGTACATAGTTCAGGTTTAGGACACTTGAGTGATTGGCTATAGGCCAAGTGGGAGATTGTTGGACAATTATGACCCATAGCATCACTATTTGTACAGAACATGGTGTTGTTGTACAAATTAACTATGTGACAAAGGAAATTGCTCTTTTATCATTTGTAATTGGATTACCGGGATATATAAATGATAAAAGCCCATATGATTAGTACCGGATTAATAAGACATGAGAGAGTATTAATCCACGTAAGGTTTAATCATTAAATATCCCTAGTCGTAGTATTATCGAGACTATACATCGATAATGCGGAATAGGCTAATATTACACTTGTGCGTGTAATGGAAGCGTAACGACATGGTTCTCATATATTTGGGTATTGGATACTCATGCAAGTGTAATAGGAGGTTCTGTTTACCGATGGTAAGGAAACAGTTTCGCTCTGGATAGACCCATCGGAATCCCATTGGTAGTATGACTATGTGTCTATGAGAGTCTGAATCAGGGTAGGTGTATTTGGTCTTAATCTGAGACTTGCATCGCTAATACTTGCGACAATCAGTATACTTTGGTTTTGGTCGTCCGAGGCTTTAACAGGTTCTGTGTACGCCTCTTCTGGGTATACTGAGAATCGTAGTGCATTGGGTGTGATGTCAAGATGGAAGTATCACTTCAGTCATATGGAGATTATGATCACGCAGGATACGGAACTGGTACTCTTGTATGCTGCAGCTATCGGGATAATATGACAAGGTCATGATTATCCGATTAAAGAGAATAGTTACCAGAGATCTGATATATGCTTCGTACGGGGCAGACACAATTCCAGCCCAAGGCCTAGCATGTGACATTCGATACTGGATCGTAATACGCAATACTACGTATACTACGCCAGACAAAGATCTTGTATTTCGTAGAAGAATATTTCTGGATAATTGAGTAGGCACGGTGCTTTGCTAGAAGCCAACCATGTCTTGTAAATCGGTAAGAACATAGTACTAGGTACGCACGTATTCGAATAGTCCGATGACCGTATTTACTACCAACATATCCAGAGATCTCTTGGGTCGCCTCCCAAAGATTCACCGATGATATTTGACTCGAACAGAATTAATCTGGGATTAATTCGACGAGAAGAGAGAACGCTATTAATTTGGAATTAATCGGCAAAGTAAATTTAATAGTTAAATTAGATTGTACTATTTAATTTATTTATTTGGGCTCAAATAATATATTAAATATATTAAATGAAAACAGATTTTAAAGCGGAATTAAATTGGATTTTAATTCTAGCGAACGAATTAATTTAGAATTAATTCGCAAGCGACTTTCGTAATAATTTTGCTAGGCATTATAATTTAATTAAATTGGATTTAATTAAGTCGCAATGGAAAATTCGTTTAATTCGGAATTAAACGAACCCGGGCCCGAGCTAAGTTGCATGTTGATTTAGCCGACTTAAATTTGGAATTTAAAAGTGGTGAGACCCACTTCACTTACCTCACATGTTAGACATGTGATGGAAGTGGTTAGGATTAAAATATTGGATTTGATTTATTAAAAGTAAGCTTGGCTTTGCTTATATAACACTCAAACCAATTTCAACACTCAACCTCACTATAAATTAATTTGGTCAACTTTGGAAGTGCAGAATTTTACTATTCACAGCAATCATCTCTCTTCTCTTCTCCTTGGAGCCGTGAGCTTCATTGTTCTCCCATGGAGTATTGTTGCAAAATTCTTAAATGCTAGCACATTAAGGAGTCAAATGAGATGATAGGGAGACTCACCCAAGTGTTGGAAACACTAATAGAAGGCTTGGAAGCTTCAACAACAAAGAAAAAGTCTTCAAATTCATCCAATCAATGTAAGTCTTCCGCAACTTATTTTTGATGTATTCACACACAAATCACTCTTAAATGATGTTGGCTTGTTCTAGGAACACTAACATATATAAACCCAAAGAATTCTTCAAGCTTGTAGATTGGAGGGAGGACTGAAGGAGTCTACGGTTCAAGTAAGTTTTTTTTTTCTTTATTTTAATTAGAGTTCTTATGATAGTTAGCATGTTTAGGTTTATGTTCTTTGCATGTTTTATGAGTTTTATGCTTATAATATATAGTAACATGCCTAGGCTTGTAGAATAATAAAAACAAATGGGTCTTGGGCAAAGGGAAAGCGGCATAATAATTTTAATTATTTATTTTCCATTGCGCACTCGCGGCCGCTTCCCAACAGTGGTATCAGTGCGCCGTTTTTATTTTGATTAGTTCTCTTTCATTTGAACTCGAAATTGGGTGTTTAAAAGCTCGTTAGAAAGCTAACACACTGAAATTAATTTTAGGCACAAGTTTTGAATGATTTGGTTAAGATTTGAATTGTGAAATTGCATTTAAAGTTCACGTGTCTGCAGAAAAACGTGAATAGTAAATTTATTTGAATAAAATAAAATACAATATCATAATTAAATATTAATCAAAGTTATTTAATGCCTAAAATAATTCCAACATATTAAAACTCATATGCTTGATGATTCTATGTATGATTAGAATTGGCATAATTATTTTAGGGTGCAAGCATCTAGAGTCTTTCTAAGAAATAGAGAGTGTATTACTTATCCCTTAGCTAAGTAATTATTCCGTGATGAACTTAGAGATTTATTACCTTTAAGGCTAATAAATATAAATCACTTGTTTATAATAAAAGACATTATAAAAGATACAAGTGGGGAAAGACCAAGGCGTTAATAAAACTTTCTAAACTAAAATTAATTTAACCAAAGGTATTACTAGAGTTGGATAATGATTTGGTGTCTTCCTTCACTCACTACCTTTTTATAGCCAAAAGGAAAAGCTGTGAAGACATCTAGATAATCATTTACTCAAAGCTTACCTTAAAGCATATTTAAAGTGTTGGACTAATTTGGAGGATCTATTGTTTATTCCTGTCACTAAGGCGATAAGAGCCTAAGAGATAAGGGTATTTAAGAGAGTTCGCTCCACCCTCCCTCTGAGGAATTTTCAATGGAGGAATCCATTTGACAGTTATTCACTTAAACTTGCTAAAATCCTCAATAATAATTTAAGTCTAAAATTTTCCTCCCATTGTAAAGTATAGACCCAAAGGGCTTAAACCGTATTGGCAGGACTAGGCTTTACCAGACTGACCAATACTAATTTGTCTCTAAATCGTACTATTGATAATGGTTTGACTTTTCTGAGTCATAAGACGTAGCGACCCTTAGGTGTGGTCTTATAACTTAGTGGCAAAGATTGGGTGTCCACAAGGACTAGCATAAGCTATGGCATGTTTGATTGCCCAACCCAATGATCAAGGAATTGTGATTTATATCATAAATTGGTTGGGAACCTACCTAATTATCATATTTTATAACGATCGGCCCTAGTCGGAGTTATGAAATGATGATATTGAGATCTTTGCCCAAAATAAATCCATCATATTGGGGCTGATGCGATTTGCTTAAAATTTTAAAACAATTGAGTGGGAGCAAATTCATAATATTAAAAACTCATGTTATTATGAAACATTAATGAAAACATATTCCTAATTTTAACATTCTCTCTTAACAGATGGGTTAAAATATTTCACAAACATTCAAATGGCAAACAGAGTATCACTTCGTTCCATCATTGATGAGCATAAGCTCAATGGGGACAACTACAATTACTGGTTTAGAAACCTTAAAATTATCTTATGACAAGAAAAGATTTTCTATGTTCTTGAAAGACCATTTCCCCCTGAACCCGCAGAAGATGCTGACCAAAATACATTCGATGCTTGGAAGAAACACGTCGATGATGATGAGCAAGCAGTTTGCATAATGCTTGGCTCTATATCGGACGAACTTCAGAAAGCTCACGAAGATATGGATGCTCAAACCATCATCTTTCACTTGAAGGAGTTGTATGCAACTTTCGTTCATACCGTGAGATTCCAAGTGTCATGTGTCTTATTCCAAACAAGGTATAAGGAAGGATCTGTTAGTGGACATGTGCTTAAGATGATTGGCCACATTGAAAAATTGGCCAACCTCGGGTTCATCATGGATCATGAGATATGTCAGGATCTAATTCTTCAGTCCTTACCAAAATAATTCTCTAACTTTATTATGCAGTTTCATTTTTCTGATAAAGAAGTTACTTTAACATAATTGCACAATCTGATAAAGCAAGCAGAGAAGACTTGAAACCGGAGCTTAAAACCTCCGTCATGCTTACGGGTACGGACCTGAAGCCACGAGGCCCAAAGAAAAATATGGGCAAGGCCAAGGCTCCAGATCACCTAAAGCCCAATGGTAAGGTGCAGAAGAAAAAGGGAAATGGGAAATATTTTGTGTGTGGAAAGAATGGTCATTAGAAGAAAGACTGCAGATCCTTGAAAGCCAAGGAAGCTGGGGAAGCCCAAGAAGCCCAATGCTTCATGTATGTTGTATATGATTGAACTATATTCTCAAAACTCTTAACCTTCTACTTGAGTGCTTGACACCGGTTGTGGGACTCACTTGTGTAACAATGTGCAGGGCCTGAGAAACAGTAGGAGACTCCGTCATGGGGAGGTTGACTTACGCATGGGTAATGGAGCAAAACTGGCTGCATTGTGCGTGGGGACTTATTCATTAGTTTTGCCGAATGGTTTAGTTTTAGACTTAGAAGATTGTGTTTATGTACCTTCTCTAGTAAAGAACGTCATTTCAATTTTTTCATTATGTGATAAAGGCTTTTCATGCCTAATAAGTTGTACTGAATTTTCTATTTATTTCAATGAAATAAATCGCACAAATCTAACGGAAAATCGACATGATTCCGTTTAAAACATGAGCTTTCCATTTTACAATCCAATACCACAAATGCTCATCCGGGGCCTACAATAACCACTCAACCACACTTCAAATCCAACGTCACAATCTGAAAATAACAATTTAAAACTCAAAACTCAAATATCAAAACAAATAATACAAAACTGATAAATAAAACGTGTAATAAAAATATAAAAAATACACGAAAATTAGAGTTCGGGTCCAAAACCACACCAAATGATCGAACCAACGCGTCGGAAAAGTCGATGAGGAGGTTCTTCTGGACATGTCGGTGCATTGCCTTTACGTACCGCCACGCGCCGGCGCACCGCCACATCGCTGCCACCAAAAGATGCGCGTCGTCAAGCTGAATCCAATGATGGTGGTCACTCACCCAACGGAGCTCCAGTTAGCTGGGAAATCACCAAAAATCGTCGAAACCTTCAAGCTCCCCTTTCGTAGGAAAACGACCACCACCGGCAACACCACCGCCACCAAAATGCTATTCACCGCCTACTCTATCATTTCCCCCAGCTAGCCCACTTGCCGGAAAATGGCCATCCATGGCTGGATCTAAGCTCCCTCACATGAGTTTGAGGAAGAAGAAGAAAAAGAAAGGAATTAGAAAAAAGAAAAGTGAGAAGAGGCTGCACGTTTGGGGAGAGAGAGAAATGAAATTTTTATATATGAGTTGAAAAATATCAGTCAACCCTTGGATTTTGGGTCAAACAAAAATTGAATAAAACTCATGAAAATTTATCATTCAACTCCTAAAGTCAAAAAATTCAAAATTTGATCAAAGATTGTTTTTGTTGAAAAGATAATGTTGATGGTGTTTTCAGGCACTATGTTATTTAAGCAGCACGACAGAGGTAAAAAAGGTAATTCACTTCTCAGTCAAGATTATTAATGCCGACCCGACCACTAAAGAGTCAACATTAAGGGACCGGGAACTTTACGGTTAGTGACCGAGCACTTGAGTTCAAGATGACCGGGCAATTATCAGTTCGACAGCAGCATTCTCAGTACAAAAGACTATTATGACCGATCACATGAAGACCAACCTCGTGAAAACCGAGCATAGGGCAAGACATGTTCGGGAAGATAATGCATTATATCCATACAAGATAAGATAATAAGTTATCCTACTTTCATATGGTAAACTAGTAAGTCAATGTCCTAGTATGATAAAGGAAGTGAATGTAGTTTTTGACTAGGAATCCTTATGGGAAAGGGAAATTGTTTCAACTAGGAAACCATTGTAAAAGAAGAAATCTGATTTCTGCACTATTATAAATAGGAGGGTAGAGTATGCTTAAGGGGAGGAGAAGAAGATGAGAATCAAGATCAATCTCATTGTGATTAAACTTGTAAAGCACAAGAGATACAAGTCTCAGCAATAAAAGTATAGTCCTGTTTGTGCCCGTGGACGTAGGTCGGACCAAAATCCATCGAACCACGTTAAATCTCCTTGTTTGATTGGCGCATTATCTACCTTCTGCTAAGTTTGCTTTTGATTTTCCCCATAACCAAACAAATTCACTATTGAGGGAGGATTGTCTCGGGAGTAATATTCTCATATTGCCCTGAGACCAAAATCAGCCGCCAACTGTTGACGGTGGATTTTGGTCTCAGGGCAATATGGGAATATCACTCCCGAGGAAATCCTCCTTCAATAGTGAATTTGTTTGGTTATGGGGGACCAAAGGCAGTGAAGGTAGTTTTTGACTAGAAATCCTTATGGGAAAAGGAAATTGTTTCAACTAGGAAACCCTTGTAAAAGAAGGAATCTGATTTCTGCACTATTATAAATAGAAGGGTAGAGTATGCTGAAGGGGAGGAGAATAGGAAGAGAACCAATATCAGGCACCAGAATCATTACCATCAGACTTGTAAAAAACAAGAAGCAGAGTTGAGAAGCGTGTTTGAGTAATAAAAGTATCATCCTCTTTGTGCCCGTGGACGTAGGTCGGACCAAGATCTGCCGAACCACGTTAAATCTCTTTGTCGATTGGCATATTTATCTGTCTTTTGCTAAGTTTGCTTTTGGTCCCCCATAACCAAACAAATTCACTATTGAGGGAGGATTGTCTCGGGAGTAATATTCTCATATTGCCCTGAGACCAAAATCAGCCGTCAACAGATAATAATACCCTTATAAAAAATTTGAATTATTACACTAACTGAGTAGTGTAAAATGGAAAAAGAATTTTAATTATGTATTATTTAATAATTATCCAATTCATCCCTCTTAAATTATATAGAGATTGTTGTTAGAATGCTTGTAATGCTTGTAGTTATTTCACAAAGATACGACGCAGAAAAACAATTTATCCTCGCTATAACAGACATTCAATTCACCATATAAAGCACACAGCCCCTGACCCCTGTAGCCAGGCTAACAAGATAATAATGCAACCAAATACATTTTGATGGCAAATAAACTAATAAGAACACACCCCCCCATTGACACAAAATGACTAACTAACATCAATATAAACAATGACACATAATAAGTTCCTGCAAAATGGCACTCCCCTTAAATTTAATAGAGGAAGAAAGATAATAACGTTCAAGTAATTTAACAATTCAAACAAAATGAAACATAAGAAGGACAACTTTTAACACCCATTGCCTTATTCATCAAGCATTGACGAAACCCGTCAATGCTAATGTTGTAACATATCGGAAGAAGCCATGACGGGCTGCATTGGGCAGGGAAGTTGCCAGGGTTTCATGAGAGGATCTGGAATCTCCACGTTAAGGCCACTAATCTCAGCCCATATCTGCAGGACAGACTTCAAGGAGCGCAAACGATCAGTCAGCTCCATAGCTTGAGCCCTCAAAATATTGTTAGCAGACTCTGTTGGTTCCAGCATTGCATGCAAAAGTCATGCATAGCAACAAACCCACCGAAACCATGCATGACTTTTGCATGCTGAGTGTGAAGATAAGCTGTGGACAGCTTAAGTCAAGCTGTGTGTTGAAAACGTATGCCAAACCGCGTGGCACTGTTCACGCGGTTTGGACACTATAAAATGAGCATTTTTGAGACCATCCCAAGAATCCCAAAGTGTGTTTAAGCTCCAAGTAGAGAGCTTGAGAGTGTGTGAGGTTTTTTTTTAAGTTTCTAGTTGTAAACTTGAATTTTATTCTTGTAGTAATAAAATTACAATTCGGTTTTTTCTTCAAATACACTCTAAAGTGATCGGTGAATCACAACAAGTGGTATCAGAAGCTTTGGTTCTTCATTAGGATCGAAAAACCGAAGAACGGAGTTTGGTTCGGAAAATTCGAGTTCCGGAAAAGTTGTCAAAAATTCATTTTGAGGGTACCATCAGCTAGTTCACGTCGAGACGAGCACGGTGGTATTTTCCGGCGACCGAACCGACATCCCAGCAGGCCGCACGCGCCTTCCAGAGAGCTGCCAACGCGCCATCACGCGATCCACGCGCTGCTGAAGGTTGAAGACGACACACGTGGCGCCACGTCAGCACACGTCAGCTGACACGTGTTTGCCACGTCAGCACACGGGTCCCACACTGCCACGCTAGCTTGCCACGTCAGCGTGCCATGTCATCAGCCACGTCAGCCACCACGTCAGCAAACCGGTCCCACCTGCCACATCAGCACTGCCACGTCAGCAGCCCGGTAAATTTCATTTAGCCCCCTGAAGTTTGGAAATTTACAGTTTTGCCCAGAACTTTTAGGAATTTACAAATCAGCCCCTGTGTCGGATTTAGACCAACGAAGTATCTATTCCACCATTTTCGACCGTTCCGGACGCAACAGTGACCTCAGATTTGTGAAATTCAGCCCCAATTTTATTGTATTTACATTTTAAACTTTAAAATTTAAAATGGAAATTGGAGATTCGTCTTCTGGTGCAATGATTAAATTGGCTGCAACTAATTACTCCCTCTGGAGACCTCGGATGATCGATTTCTTGCATTGCAAAGATTTGTTTGATGTCATCGAGTTGAAGGGAGTGAAACCAGAGTCTGTTAAGGAGTATGACTGGAATAAACTCAACAACATAACTTTGGGTCAGATAAGGCAGTGGATCGGTCACATTGTCTTCCAC
Organism: Zanthoxylum bungeanum; assembly: GCA_019454045.1. Classification (NCBI taxonomy): domain Eukaryota; kingdom Viridiplantae; phylum Streptophyta; class Magnoliopsida; order Sapindales; family Rutaceae; genus Zanthoxylum; species Zanthoxylum bungeanum. The sequence continues at coordinate 40,935 of SKCR01004845.1, read as the reverse complement.
CACGTAGCACAGGATTCAGATGCTTACGGGATGTGGATAAAGCTGGAAGACATGTTCCAGGCCAAGACAGCTCGGAATAAAGCCCTGTTAATGAGGCGTTTGGTGAACCTGAAGCTACGGAGTGGAACTTCCGTTGCAGAACACACCAACGAGTTCCAGAGCCTGCTGAACCAGTTGTCTGCAGTAGACATGCAGCTGGGAGATGAAGTACAAGCCCTCTTACTACTCAGTTCCCTTCCTGATAGCTGGGAGACATTGGTGGTTACTCTCAGCAATTCTGCTCCAGGAGGTAAAGTTACCATGCCTATGGTAAAAGATGCCCTGTCAAATGAGGAGTCCAGGAGAAAAGATGTTGGCTCAGAACAGACAGAAGCCTTCGTCACAGAGACTCGAGGAAGACATCAAGGAAGAGACGGAGAGAGAGGCAGAAGCACAACCAGGGGTAGATCCTCAGATGGAAGGAAGCCTACCTATAAGTGCTACCATTGTGGCATTGTAGGCCACCTAAAGAAGAATTGCCGAAAACTGCAACGAGAGCAGAGAGAAGGCAATCACCAGCCGAAGAATGACGAAGGAGAGACACTGGTCGTTGTCCAAGCAGATGTAGCAATATGCTCCATACAGGAAGAAACATGCCTTCACAACGCAACCCAAGATGTTGAGTGGGTGGTAGATACTGCAGCATCCTACCACGTCACTCCTCACAGAGATTACTTCACAACCTACAAAGCGGGAGACTTTGGAGCAGTGAAAATGGGAAATATCAGTTCCTCTGGGATAGTAGGAATGGGTGATATTCAGTTGCGGACAAATGTCGGGTGTACATTGATCTTGAAGGATGTCCTGCATGTTCCAGAACTTCGACTGAATGTACTCTCGGGGATAGCTCTTGACAAACAGGGCTATGAAAATCACTTCAGAAATGGCACATGGAGAATGACGAAAGGTGTCATGGTTGTCGCCCGAGGACATGCTTGCGGCGCACTATACAAGACTCATGTGAAGATTTGTGCAGACAGCCTCAATGTAGCTGAAAAAGAGGCTTCTCAAAATCTGTGTGGAACGGAGACTCGGACACATGAGTGGGAGAGGGTTGTCTACCCTGAACAAGAAGGAGCTTACCAAGGATGCTGCACGAGGTCCTTGCAACCACTACTCAATTGGTAAGCAACGCAGAGTCTCATTTGATTTCTCTTCAGAGAGAAGATCAGAGTTGCTCAGTCTGGTGCACTCTGATGTTTGTGGTCCCTTGGAGGTTGATTCATTGGGCGGTAACAAGTATTTTCCGACTTTCATCGATGATGCTTCACGGAAAATCTGGGTGTATTTCCTCAAGACGAAGGATCAGGTCCTAGATCAGTTCAAGTGTTCCACGCCATGGTAGAGCATGAAACAGGGAAGAAGCTGAAGTGCCTTCGCACAGACGATGGAGGCAAGTACAGTTCCAGGGAGTTCGAAGCCTACTGCATGAGACATAGCATTCGACATGAGAGAACTGTTACACACACTTCACAACATAATGGTGTCGCTGCAAGCATGAACCGCACCATTATGGAGAAAGTCAGAGGAATGATCAGTATGGCTAAGCTGCCAAAGCCATTCTGGGGAGAAGCTGTTCGTGCTGCCTGTTACCTGATCAACAGATCACCAACTGAACCGTTGTTGACTTGGAGATTCCGGAGAAAGTGTGGTCTGGTAAGAATCCCTCCTACACTCACCCTAGAGTATTCGGTTGTTTAGCCGTTGTATATGTATCCAATGAGCTCAGGGAGAAGCTCGATGCAAGGACAACTCCATGTATATTCCTAGGCCATGGAGATGAAGAATTTGGATACAGACTATGGGATCTGAAGGTGAAGATGGTCATCAGAAGCCAAGAAGTAGAGTTTCTTGAAGACCAAATAATTGAAGACATTGAAATGCCCATAATGTCTTCCAATTCCAGTGCCAACAGAAATCCAGACTCAGCACCAGCACAATTGGCCACAGACAGGGTGCACGAGGAAATTCCAGAAGCAGAACCAGAGGAGGCAAATGAGGATGTTGAGCAGGGGGAGACACAGCCTGTTCCATCAGAGATTAAAGAAGAAAGTGTTGAGCAGGGGGAGCCGCAACCTACTCCACTAGAAGCTACAAGATCATTCACAGAGATGGATGATGACAGACCTCCAGAAACCAGTGGACCTCAGACAAGAAGATCTGAGCGAGGCAGGATTCCATCAACCAGATATCTGGGATCCGAATATATTCTGCTTACTGATGTGGGGGAGCCAGAGAGTTTCCCAAAGGCAAGAAGGCACTGAGGAACAAATGGGTGAAGAAACACAACAGAAGAAAACTGTGCAGAGACACAGTGGATTGTACTATGCAGAGACATAGCAGGAGAATACTGTACAGAGATGCAGTAAGTGTGCTGTGCAGAGACACAGTCGACATGTCAACAAACGATGTGATCGGGACAAGCTAGAGTTGTGCAGAGACATAACCGGGATAGCTGTCAAATGATACAGAGAACTACGATTGGCTTGATCCCAACTCAGGGTACGTAGGCAGTCATACAGATGCAGCCAGGGGAGGATCCTTTGAAGGATCCGGATTTGGATGATTAATGGTCGGCTCAGATTTTGGGAAATCTTCACCGAGGGGGAGATTTGTTGGTTCCAGCATTGCATGCAAAAGTCATGCATAGCAACACAAACCCACCGAAAGCATGCATGACTTTTGCATGCTGAGTGTAAGATAAGCTGTGGACAGCTTAAGGCAAGCTGTGTGTTGAAAACGTGTGCCAAACCACGTGGCACTGTTCACGCGGTTTGGACACTATAAAATGAGCATTTTTGAGACCATCCCAAGAATCCCAAAGTGTGTTTAAGCTCCAAGTAGAGAGCTTGAGAGTGTGAGGTTTTTTGTTAAGTTTCTAGTTGTAAACTTGAATTTGAGCTTGAGAGTGTGTGAGGTTTTTTGTTAAGTTTCTAGTTGTAAACTTGAATTTTATTCTTGTAGTATATAAAATTACAATTCATTTTTTTCTTTAAATACACTCTAAAGTGATCGGTGAATCAAAACAGACTCCATTTCAACATAGCGTTGGACAGAGGAATCAATGTTTTGCCTAAGCATCGCATTGGCATTATCCAATTGATTGATCTCATTGACCAAATCCTCCATCTGCTTCTGTTTTCTCATCCTTGACCGCCTGGCTGATTCGCGGTTCGATATCATCCTCTTCCTTTTCTTCTCGTCAACGTTCGCATACCGTGGGTCACCATCGGATCCGGAACTTCCTTGCCTTTCAATCGAAGCCATCAATAGAGAGACTTTTTTTTTTATTATTTATAAATGTTAATTAATTAAAATTGAGAAAATGAATCAAGGGTTACAAAAGAAAATGGATAGAAACAGAATCAGATATTAGAAAGCGAAATCAAAAGAGAGATATAAGATTCGTAATTCAGGAAAAAACGTAGAACCAGTAAAGAAAAACAACTGAGAAAGAGTGAAGAATTCGAATTCTCTTCATGAGGACTGAATAACTCATAGAAAATCTAGATTCATTGGTGTAGTTTATAGAACCCTAATTTCGCATAAACCCAGATCCAATAAAAGGCAAAGATTGGTAATAAATATTGACCAAAAAAAAAAAAAAAAAAAACTAGATTTGGATCAGATCGGAAGATTCAAGGACTATTTTGAAGTTAAATTAAAGGAAACGAAAGAAAGAGAAAACTTAGATGATGCTTATACGAAACGAAGCGCAAAGACGATCGGAAGCTCTAGTTAATCGATCGAAAGCGAGTCGAAAGAAGTTTTACAAAGCAATGGAATGGGGCTTTTATAGTGAAAGGGGTAGGTTTTTGGTCGAATAAAATTTAAAATTTTGATAATCTTATTATTTTTTTAATGCAAATTTAAAATATTTCTGTCGTGCAAAAACACTAAAATATATATTTATTATATTCCAGAACAAAATTATATTTTTTAGTGTTTAGATATTATTTGTGTTGATGGTGTTTTTAGGCACTATGGTATTTAAGACAACACGACATGGGCAAAAGGGTAATTTTCTCATTGGTCAAAGATCATTAATACCGACCCGACCACATGAGTGAGTGGCCGAGAACTTTATGATCCGATAACCGACCACTTTGGTTCGGATGACCGAGCACTATCAGATCGGTAGCAGCATTCTCACGCACAAATGACCATCATGACCGACCTCATGAAGACCGGGAATATGGCGGGATATGCTCCAGAAGATAAGTTATCCTACTTTCATGGGGAAAAAACTAATGAGTCAGTGTCCAAATAGGATAAAAGAAGTGAAGGTAGTTTTAATTAGGAATCCTTATGGGAAAATGGAATAGTTTTGACTAGGAATCCTTATGGGAAAAGAAAATTGTTTCAACTAGGAAATTCTTGTACAAATAGGAATATGATTTCTTCACCATTATAAAAAGGAGGGCATAGTATGTGTAAAAGGCATCAAAAAATTAGTGATCTGAATCTTCAAGCTCTGACTTGTAGAGACCCAAGAAGAGTGTTTAAGTAATAAAAGTATCATCTTATTTGTGTCCGTGGACGTAGGTCGGATCCAAATCCACCGAACCACGTTAAATCTCCTGGTTGATTGGTGTGTTTATCTGTTTTTTGCTAAATTTGCCTTTGGTCCCCCATAACCAAACAAATTCACTATTGAGGGAGGATTTCTTCGGGAGTGATATTCCAATATTACCCTGAGACCAAAATCTGCCGTCAACAGTTGGCGCCGTCTGTGGGGAACTGGACAAAAAGCAACTCGTGTAAGACAATGGCGGAAGACGGGAACCACCAGTCATCAGGAAACTCAGCCACAGATTGGATGGAGAAGATCGAGGAAAACCTAAGGAAAGAAATGAAGGAAAATCAAACCTTGCTAAAAACCATAGTGGACCGGTTGGAAAAGATAGAGGGAGCACACGATGAAGCCGGGACTAGCCGACGAAGGAACGAAATAGCAGAGGGAAAAAGAATTGTTGATACAAGTGAGGACGATAGACCCCGGAGAAGGGGCCCCTACAGGGTAAAATCTGTAGTGGTTCAAGAAGACTCCCAAACTGAGGACATATGGGAGGAAGAAGATGACAAATCGTCACCAAACTCCTCCTATAATAGCCCTCACGATGCCAGGAAAAAAGGGAAAGAATGTGACGAAAGAGCACGGGAAAATACCGGACCTGAGAAGCACCACGCCCAAGACAACAGAAAAAGAGGAAGTCACAAGAGGCGGCATGGAACCAAAGACAGCAGCATGAAATCTTGGCTGCGGGAGGAGCTGGTCAAATGAGGAGTATACCCCAATACAAACAGAGGGGATGTCCAGGACGGCAGAGATGAGTCCCCCCTCACAGAAGAAATAAAAATAGAGAAATTCCCGAAAAGATTCAGCATGCCAACCATGGCGCCATACAAAGGCCATACCGATCCCAAAACCCACATTGAAGGCTTCGTCCTACTAATGGAGGTACAAGGGGTAACAGGGGACGCCATCTGCAAAGTGTTCCCCCTAACTCTCTGGCCGGACCGGCCATTCTATGGTATAGAAGCCTAGCCCCAAGAAGCATCAGCAGCTTCGCACAACTGAGAAAGTCATTCATACGACACTTCAAAGGGGCTTGTGTCCCCAGAAAGACAATTGGAGAACTAAGGCTTATGAAACAAGGAGATGATGAACCTTTGAAGATATTTATTGGTATCTTTCACGAGACTGTTACATTCAGAACTTCACAGATTTACAGTAAGGTGCTTGTTTAATCTATATGTTTTAGTTTATACTTTTAAGTTTTAATAGCACTTCTCAACAATCTGATTCTAAAACATAAACCGCCAAACCGCACCTCTCAAACCGTTAAACCGCCGAACCGAACCGCCGCGGTTTAATGTAGAATATTTGCAATTTCGGTTTTTAATTTCCTAAACCGCAACCCGCGCGGTTTGAACAAAAAAATAAAAAAAACCGCCCAAAACCGCACCCCGAACACCCCTAAAAGATACCATAATATGGTACTCGAAGTCGGAGGGTATGAATCCCCCGAGGCCCTGGAAAGTTTGAATGGAGCCTTGAAAATCGGGAGGTTATGGACCCACCTAAGGATCCAAGACACCCCGGACTACGCAACCGCCCTGGAGGTGGCCCGAAAATTCGTTTTGTTAGAGAACGAAGAGAAAGTATCCCGAAAAGGGAACACCATCAGAGAAAGGACCACGAGAAACGGCGCCCCCCGCCGTGTAGAAAGAGAATCCAGAAGACCACCCCCGAAACACAAGGAGTTCAAACCACTGCACCGAGACAACCAAGAAAGAAGGGTGCCGACCCAAGTAAACCATGTGGTCGGGGAAGATGCATACATTCCCCTAAAGAAACCACTGGGACAAATTGTCATGGAGATCCAGGGGAAAAGCCTCTTAGTAGAACCCGACCAAAGGAGATTCCCCCCGGACAAAAGGAACCAAAAGGCTTATTGCGTACACCACAACTCCAAGGACATGCAACAGACGGATGTAAAGATCTGCGGGAACAGATGGAAGACCTGGCACGAAACGGATACCTAAACAAATACATTGACCATGAAGTTATGGCGACTAGGCAGAGGACACATAACACTGACCAGAGATTCTAATCGGTCAGGGAAAAACTATAACAAAACTCGGAGTCAGACGTACTAGAAACGGAACAGGCCCCGGGATTACAATATGGTCGGTCGGTATCAAACAATGCCCACAAATGACCAAATATAAGTTTTTTCTCGAAGTATCACGCAGAAGAACTGTAAGGAGGACAGTATGTCCCCAAATATGAATAAAAACATTTTTTCATCCCCTTTCTTAAAAAAAAGTTGAAAGCCATATACAAAAACAGGGGACATACTCGACGTCCACTCAATAAGACAGTTAGGCACCAAGGCCGCTTCAACCATCAGCTCGGGACTGGATCTTATTCCGCCGAGGTCATCTGGCTAGGGGTCGGGGTACGTCCCACCGAGTCAGCCTTTCGGATTGGGGACGTAACATTCCCTCAGGTCCAAGTGCCTTTTTCAGCTCGGGGTCGGGGTATTCCCACCGAGTCAGCCTTCGGACTGGGGACGTAACATTCCCCCAAGTCCAAGTGCCTTTTTCAGCTCGGGGTCGGGGTACGTCCCACCGAGTCAGCCCTTCGGACTAGGGACGTAACATTCCCCCAGGTCCAAGTGCCTTTTTCAGCTCGGGGTCGGGGTAAGTCCCACCGAGTCAGCCCTTCGGACTGGGGACGTAACATTCCCCCAAGTCCAAGTGCCTTTTTCAGCTCGGGGTCGGGGTACGTCCCACCGAGTCAGCCCTTCGGACTGGGGACATAACATTCCCCCAAGTCCAAGTGCCTTTTTCAGCTCGGGGTTGGGGTATATCCCACCGAGTCAGCCCTTCGGACTGGGGACGTAACATTCCCCCAGGTCCAAGTGCCTTTTTCAGCTCGGGGTCGGGGTAAGTCCCACCGAGTCAGCCCTTCAGACTGGGGTCGGGGTACGTCCAAGTGCATTTTTCAGCTCGGGGTCGGGGTACGTCCCACTGAGTCAGCCCTTCGGACTGGGGACGTAACATTCCCCGGTCCAAGTTGCCTTTTTCAGCTCAAGGTCGGGGTACGTCCCACCGAGTCAGCCTTTCGGACTGGGGACGTAACATTCCCCCAGGTCCAAGTGCCTTTTTCAGCTCGGGGTCGGGGTACGTCCCACCGAGTCAGCCCTTCAGACTAGGGACGTAACATTCCCCCAGGTCCAAGTGCCTTTTTCAGCTCGGGGTCGGGGTACGTCCCACCGAGTCAGCCCTTCGGACTGGGGACGTAACATTCCCCCAGGTCTAAGTGCCTTTTTAAGCTCGGGGTCGGGGTACGTCCCACCGAGTCAGCCCTTCGGACTGGGGACTAACATTCCCCCAGGTCCAAGTGCCTTTTTCAGCTCGGGGTCGGGGTACGTCCCACCGAGTCAGCCCTTCGGACTGGGGACGTAACATTCCCCCAGGTCCAAGTGCCTTTCTCAGCTCGGGGTCGGGGTACGCCCCGAGTCAGCCCTTCGGACTGGGGACGTAACATTCCCCCAGAACCAAGTATCTCTCTTGGCTCGAGGTCCTCAGGGACATACTCGATGTATAGGGTCCGTGAGAAGCATAGCACGGGGAGGGATGATACCCCTGTGGCGATTGCTTGCTCCAGTGTTACCGAACATAAGGAGGGATATGCCCTTAATGTGTCAAACACTCTTTGATCCTCACTTACCCGATGTAATGGATCCGTGGGAAAGCATAGCACGGGGAGTGATGAGGCCCCCGTGACGATTGCTAACTCCAGTGATGCCGGACCTAAGGAGGAATGTGCCCTTAGTATCCCAGACGCTCTTTGATCCATTCATCATTTGGATCCGAGAGAGGCGCAGCACGGGGATGCGTTGTGCCCCTGTAGCTTGTGCCTGCTCCAGCGTGGTAAGGAGGAGCCCTCATACAATACACAGGCTCCACAGTGACCCGACGTGTAGAGGATGTACCCTCACCATTCAAACGCTCAACTGATCCAAATCCTGGTTCGCCGGGACACTGAATTGAAAGATTCAGAATTGTGTTTTGGAGGCCTCGGGCAGGACGCTGTTTTGAGGCATCCGTGCTGTTGTTTACATTTGTAAAAAGTTTTCTTTTGGGACAAGTGCCGAGTCACCCCCACCTTTTTGATCTTCTTTTTCAAAGTTTTGATTTTGTTTTTCACTGGTCTGGCAAGGGGACGCCCGTGCCAGATTCGGTAGGGCTTCACAAGGTTGATTCAATTCCCTTCTGAGCAAGTCCCAAAGATTACCTGGCTCGGGGCTGGATTTCGTTCCGCCGAGACCACGTGGTTAATCAGGCTGGGCTGGATTCGTTCCGCCGAGGCCACTTGGTTAATTAGCTCTGGGCTGGATTCGTTCCGCCGAGGTCACTTGGTTTCTCTCAGCTCGGGGTCGGGTCATGTCCCACTGAGTCCGTCCTTTTGGTCTGGGGATGTAACATTCCCCCAGGGCCAAGTGTTCATCTCAGCTCGGGGTCGGGTCATGTCCCACCGAGTCCGTCTTTTTGGTCTGGGGACGTATCATTCCCCAGGGCCAGGTGTTCATCTCAGCTCGGGGTCGGGTCATGTCCCACCGAGTCTGTCCTTTCGGTCTGGGGACGTAACATTCCCCCAGGGCCAGGTGTTCATCTCCGCTCGGGGTCGGGTCATGTCCCACCGAGTCCGTCCTTTTGGTCTGGGGACGTAACATTCCCCCAGGGCCAGGTGTTCATCTCATCTCGGGGTCGGGTCATGTCCCACCGAGTCCGTCCTTTTGGTTTGGGGACGTAACATTCCCTCAGGGCCAAGTGTTCATCTCAGCTCGGGGTCGGGTCATGTCCCACCGAGTCCGTCCTTTTGGTCTGGGGACGTAACATTCCCCCAGGGCCAAGTGTTCATCTCAGCTCGGGGTCGGGTCATGTCCCACCGAGTCCGTCTTTTTGGTCTGGGGACGTAACATTCCCCCAGGGCCAGGTGTTCATCTCAGCTCGGGTCGGGTCATGTCCCACCGAGTCCGTCCTTTTGGTCTGTGGACGTAACATTTCCCCCGGAGCCAAGTGTTCATTTCAGCTCGGGGTCGGGTTACGTCCCACCGAGTCGGTCGTCGTCAGCATAAGGGCAAAGCATTGTCTCCACGGGTAGATATCGGGATCCTCGTTGACTGAGCACATGAGGGTGGCAGGAAGGACCATATTTGCAGCCAAGGCATTTTTCTCTGCGATTCCTGGAGTGACCACCGACGGATTCATCGGCACACCATCTTTTTTATAGTTCCCGGCATCAACTCGCAAACTCGTTGTTACCGAGAACTAGGGGACAGATGTTGATGGTGTTTTTAGGCACTATGGTATTTAAGACAGCACGACAGGGGCAAAAGGGTAATTTTCTGTTTGGTCAAAGATCATTAATACCGACCCGACCACATGAGTGAGTGGCCGAGAACTTTATGATCCGATAACCGACCACTTTGGTTCGGATGACCGAGCACTATCAGATCGGTAGCAGCATTCTCAGCACAAATGACCATCATGACCGACCTCATGAAGACCGGGAATATGGCGGGATATGCTCCAGAAGATAAGTTATCCTACTTTCATGGGGAAAAACTAATGAGTCAGTGTCCAAATAGGATAAAAGAAGTGAAGGTAGTTTTAATTAGGAATCCTTATGGGAAAAGGGAATAGTTTTGACTAGGAATCCTTATGGGAAAAGACAATTGTTTCAACTAGGAAATTCTTGTACAAATAGGAATATGATTTCTTCACCATTATAATAGGAGGGTAGAGTGAGTGTAGAGGGGGAGAAGAGAAAAAAGAGAACCAATATCATCAAAAATTAGAGATCTGAATCTTAAAGCTCTGACTTGTAGAAAACAGAAAGAGACCCGAAAAGAGTGTTTAAGTAATAAAAGTATCATCTTGTTTGTGCCCGTGGACGTAGGTCGGATCCAAATCCACCGAACCACATTAAATCTCCTTGTTGATTGGTGTATTTATCTGTCTTTTGCTAAGTTTGCCTTTGGTCCCCCATAACCAAACAAATTCACTATTGAAGGAGGATTTCCTCGGGAGTGATATTCTCATATTGCCCTTGAGACCAAAATCAGCCGTCAACAATTTTGTATTGGTCCAAAAGTTGGGTCGAGTGCGATCGTGCTAGATGAGCGGATCCTCAATATAAATTACTTATTCATTTTTAACAAACGACTGTAAAACGAGTTCTTCAAAACCTACAAGAGATAGGCAATTAGAATGTACGAGGATGCTAATTAAAAGGCTAAGAAATAACAGCTAATGAAATGGAAGCTTACTATAATTGAAATCTAAAATTATAATGATTATGAAACCGAGTTCTACTGAAATTTGAATAGACTATAAGTATAAATGAAGACTTTATTAGAAGATTAACTATATAGCATAACTAATAGAAATTTACATGTTGAGTTTTTGCTTGATGTGTTGGGAATTTCCTCTGATTCCTCCCTGACTTTTATGCTCCTTGGAATAACTTCCTGCCATTATACTCCGTAACCTCCTGCCCATGTTCTATTGTATTGCAAACTTCTTTAACTCATCCTTCCATTTCTCATGTTTTCTGTTAATTTCCTCCTCCAAATGCTGATCAACTTCTTGTTTGGTTTGCGTTGGTGGGGGAAGCATGCTAGTGGGCTTTGAGATGAGCTCCTTGAAGAACTAAGCCTTGGGTTGTTCTAATTAGACTGAACTTGTTATTTGTGGTGCAAACAATTTGCTATCCCGACATTGAAATCAATATATATAGATGGTTTTACTCTTAGAACTTAGACGGTCATTTAGAGTCTCATCTTAAATATAAGGTCTCATAAAATGTGTATCTATATATTTAAATATCTTACAAAATTATTATTAATTTTTATGTAAAAATAAAAAAAATTCCCTAATTGATTAGTTAATTGTAATATAGAATTATTAAATTATTAAATTATTACATTTTAATAAACATTAACCTTGATCTTTCTTAGTTTCCAAATAAATGGTATGATTATTTTCTTTTTCAAAAAATATCTTTAATTTTAACAAGATCTCCCTAAATTCTTTGCCTAAAACTCTTAAAATACTTTAGCCGCCATCGCAATATAAATTTGCAAGTTATGGTTGGTACTTCTGGGGGAAAAAGAAAAGAAAAAATATGAGGCCTCCTATATGTTAATATTGATTTGCTAAATGGAAGTTATTGTTGCCTTTGATTTTCCATATTGATGGCGTGTGAACATATGAGATTTTTTTGGTTTTTTTAGTGTCATTGAATATAAAAAACAACATGCTATAAACAAATCAAATCAGAAAGAATACCAATAAAACTTATCAAAACTCTAAAAACCTAAAGCATAAAACTGTAGATAAAAAACCTGGAAAAAACAATGACAAATCCAAGTCGAGATCTCTCTCTGTCCTTAAGAACTTATTGGCCCCGTCACAGGTGCTTTACGGATTCGCAATTGCCCAATGTTCTCCCAGGATAACTTGGTTCCTTCTTGTCCAAGGAGCACTCCTTGACAAGTATATGAACAAGGAAATTGGTGGAACTCTCTTTTAAAACCAAAAGAAAACGGTGACTTAAATTCGGATTTATGTTATATCTTTTGTTGGTGACATGATGCCTCTTTTATAAGGCATGGAGGGGTGCCAAAAGGGCACCCCTTGGGGTGGGATGCAACCCTCATAAGGATTGCAACCTTCTCTTGCACCCCTAGTGTCAAAAAGACATAAACACCCATCCTTTAATGAATATTGCAAGAATTTCCAACAATCCCCCACAATTCTTCTAATATTCATGTCGACACTTGGAGAGTTACCATGAACTAAAGCTGCATCGAAATAGGTAGCTTTCGCCTTGAACCTTTCCTAATGAAAGACAATCGGATTTACTTGGCAAACCAGTGACCCATAGTCTTGAACTGTTCTGCCGTTAGTGTAAACCAAGACAATTGCCAACACACAGCTTTAATTCGACCATTTTCCCGTTCTACGGTTGTGTTCATTTTGGCCCTGAACAACGGTTCTGGATTCATCAAGCACTTTAGGGTAACCCGCCTTTCAAAGTTCCCATGGAAGCGGCCTCACTTCTTACTTGAAATAAGTGATCTACTATGAAGGTAATCTTTCTTTACACCATTAGGACTCATCTCCTAATATAGTGATCATTAAAAGTCTTAGCTTATCCTAACCAATGACAGACAGCAGTCAGCGTCATCATCGAAATGGGAAATAGTACAAAACTCTTCAGTGCTTGTTTTGAATTGCACAAAGTTTCTGTTGTCTCTTTTGAACCTAGATCTTAGGATCTCCAGTCAGCTAGGTTGGGTTTCCACAGTGACAATTCTTATATCATAGGCTTCAAGCCCATTCCCCTCGATGACTTCTCAACTTGCTCTCGAGGTAAACCTTTAGTTAGTGGATCCGCTAGGTTTTCCTTCGACTTAACATAATCGATCATTATTATGCCACTTGAGAGCAGTTGACGTATGGTATTATGTCTTCGACGTATGTGTCGAGACTTACCATTATACATTGTATTTTGGGCTCTCCCAATAGCTGATTGGATATCACAATGTATGCTAATCGCAGGCACCAGTTTGGGCCAACTAGGAATATCCTCCAGGAAGTTTCTAAGTCATTCTGCTTCTTCCGCTGTTTTGTCTAACGCTATGAACTCTGATTCCATAGTAGACCGGGCAATACATGTTTGCCTCGAGGATTTCCATGACACAGCTGCATTACCAAGTGTGAAAACAAATCCACTCGTAGATTTGGAATCCACCATATCAGATATCCAGTTAGCATCACTGTATCCCTCTAGTACAGCAGGATATCTCTCGTAATGTAGCCCATATTTTGAAGTTTCTCTCAGATACCTCAAAACCCTTACTATGGCTTTCCAGTGGTTATATCCTGGATTTCTCATATATCTGCTAAGCTGATTCACAGCTTGAGCGATATCAGGTCGTGTGCAATTCGTGAGATACATCAGACTTCTGATGATTCTCGAATACTCTAATTGTGATATGTTGAACCAGTATTCTTTGATAGATGAAAGTTAGGTCTACAGGGGTTCTAGCCACATTTAGGTCCCTTTTGATATATTTCTCAGTATATTCTCAATATAATGAGTCTGAGATAATATATATCTGTCTGATGTCCTATAAATCTTAATTCCTAGGATCACATCAGCTATTCCCATATCTTTCATATCAAATCTGCTGGATAACACGTTTTTGGTAGACTAAATCATTTCATGATTACTACCAATTATCAGCATATCGTCTACATAGAGACACACAATGACATATCCTTTTTGAGTTGATTTGGTGTACACACACTTATCACACTCATTGGTTTTGAACCCAATTGACAACATCTCTTTGTCAAATTTCTCATGCCATTGTTTAGGTGCTTGTTTTAATACGTACAAGGATTTTACAAGTTTGCACACCTTCTATTCTTGTCCAGGAACACTAAATCATTCTGGTTGTTCCATGTAAATCTCTTCATCCAATTCACCATTCAAGAATGTTGTCTTTACATCCATTTGATGTATTTCAAGACCAAATATAGCTGCTATGGCTATGAGCATTCTTATCGATGTGATACGAGTCACTGGTGAATAGGTGTCAAAGTAATCAAGGCCTTCCTTTTATCTATAACCTTTTATGACAAGTCTTGCCTTGTACTTATCTATTGATCCATCCGTTTTCATCTTCCTTTTGAATATCCATTTGTAGCCCAGCGGCTTACAACCTGGTGGAAGATCTACCAACTCCCAAGTATGGTTCTGTAGGATTTAATCAATCTCACTATTAATAGCCTCTTTCCAAAGAGGTGCCTCCGGAGAAGACATAGCTTCTTTATAGCTTTGAGGCTCATTTTCTAACAAGTATGTCAGAAAATCGGGACCAAACGACTTAGACGTTCTAGCTCTTTTGCTTCATCTAGGCTCGATTGTCTCAGCATTTAAACATTGATCTGATTCTTGGTCAACCTGATCACTGTCCTTGACAGTATCAACCGTTCTTTTGAGAGACTCTGTTCTTTGTCTTTCCTTACAAGGAAACGTCTCTTCAAAAAATATCGCATTCCTTGACTCAATTATCATATTCGGATTGATGTCAGGAATCTCAGACTTGTGTACCAAAAATCGATACGCACTACTATTGTGAGCATATCCTATGAATATACAATCAACAGTTTTGGGTCATATTCTAACCTTCTTAGGTTTAGGAACCATTACTTTGGCAAGACACCCCCACACTTTTAGGTATTTATAGGAAGGTACGAAACCTTTCCACAACTCATATGGTGTCTTGTCCAATCTTCTGTAAGGAAGCTTGTTTAGAATGTAGTTCGCGGAAAGTAAGGCTTCCCCCCACAAGTTCTGGGATAAACCCAAACTCGTCAACATGGCATTCATCATTTCCTTCAACGTTCAGTTTTTACGCTCCGCAATTCCGTTCTGTTGAAGAGAATAAAGAGCAGTGGTTTCGTGAATAATTACATGCACAGAACAATATTCCCTGAATGGTGAAACGTATTCACCACCTCTATCACTCCTGATTCTTTTGATTTTCTTGCCAAGTTGATTTTCAACTTCGTTCTTATAGTGTACAAAGCTCTCAATAGCTTCAGCTTTGCTCCTCAGCAAGTACACATAGCAGAATCGTGTGCTGTCATCGATAAAAGTGACAAAGTACTTTTTACCGCCTCTTGTTTGCATAATATTCATGTCATACATGTCAGTGTGTACAAGTTCTAAAGGTTCAGAATTTGCGTTCAACAGAATGAAATGATGTTCTATGCATTTTTGCTTCAACGCATGCCTCACACTTATGTTGGCTATCAATTGCAAATTTAGGTATAAGGTCCATGTTAATTAATTTACGCATGGTATCATAATTAACATGTCCTAACCTCTCATGCCATACATTTTGGGACTCAATAATATAAGTAGAAGTACTAGCTTTATTAATAGCACGATTGACAGTCATTACATTTACTTTGAAAAGGCCCTCAGTTAGGTAACTTTTTTCCTACATACATATCATTCTTTGTCATTACAAACTTATCAGAAACAAATACAAGCTTAAAACCAGCCTTACTAAGGAGAGATCCTGAGACTAAGTTCTTCTGAATATCTGGAACATGCAGTATATTCTTCAATGTTAGCTTCTTTATGGATGGCATCTTCAGAACCACTGTGTCTTATCCAACCACCTGAGAGGTAGACGAGTTTCCCATTGTCAGATGATCACCACCATCGACCTTCTGATACGAGTAGCCCCAGTGTCTACCCACCATTCTCTCGAATTCCCAACTATGTTGGCTTCGGTTACCACTGCTGATAGTTCCATCTCTGAGATCTCATCAGTCAGCTGCTCACCTTCAGTGACATGGGCCTCATTTTTCTTTTTCTTGCCCTTGTCATGAGACTTCTTATTTCTGCAGTCCTTTGACATATGACCGCTCTTTCCACAGTTGTAGCATTTCCCTTGAACTTCTTGTTCGAAGAATCAGCTCCACTGTTCTTTATCTTCTTGTTACCCTTTACACCCTCAATGATGTTGGCCTTAGACTCCATAGTCTTGTAGCTGGCTTTCTCGACATCATGTTGTCCTCCTCGATTCTCAATCGAACACTGAGGTCTTCAAGGCTCATCTGCTTATTTTTGTGTTTCAGATAGCTCCTGAAGTCCTTCCATGATGGAGGCAACTTTTCAATTATGGCGGAACTTGAAATATCTCACAGAGTTTCATTCCCTCATCTAGTATTTCATGAATGATCAACTGCAGTTCTCCCAACTGAGACATCACCGTCCTTGAATCTACCATCTTGTAGTCCATGAACCTACCCACGACAAATTCTTTTGTCTGGCATCCTCGGTTTTGTTCTTCTTCTCGAGAGATTCCCAGAGAATCTTCGCAGAAGTCATGCCTTGGTACACATTGTACATGGTATTGTCAAGACCACCCAAAAGGTAGTTCTTGCACAGGAAGTCTCCAGACAGCCATGTCTGTTCTCGCAGTTCCTTGGCCGTTTCCGATTCACCCTCCACAGGATCCGGAGGATCTTTGAGGAAATTGGCCAACTGGAGAGTTGTCAGGTAGAACAATATTTTGCTCTGCCACTGTTTGAAATTTACCCCACCAAACTTCTCCGGCTTTTCTCCATGAGAGACCGGTACTGTGATGTTTCTGCTAGCCATTTGTAATTGGAAAATCCAATAGGGGACAATTAGTCTACAAAAGACAAATTGCACAACAATCAACGAATGATCTTGTTCAAAGGGATATATTAGGTAACCACTTGTTGTTCTATTGGACGGTGGTTCCAATAAACACAAGCCTTGAATTTCAACTAAAGATTCTTTAGAAAATTGAATAAACGAATATTCCCAGAGGACGAGGGGGGTCCGGAGTAACCACTTAAGTCCCTGACCACTTAGGCTCTTATCGCCTTTTTGACAGAATATTCATTAAACACTTTTTCAATAGGATCTTTTAGCAATTCAAACCCAGAATTACACTTCTTCAATTGCACATAATATACGATATGTGTAGATATATATATAAGTGCCAATCAAGATTGTATGGAATTTCATGTGTTTGATTACACTTAAATTCTCACCCAAGTGTGCAACACACAATCAATTTCAACTTTATCACTATGGTATCCTTGTGATATTTGAACACACCTAATAATTTGGACAGTTATGACCCATAATGTCACTATTTGTACAGATCATGGTGTTATTGTACAAATTAACTATGTGACAAAGGAGATTGCTCTCTTATCATTTGTGATTAGATCACCAAGATGTATAAATGATAGGAGGTCCTTATGATTTGTTTCTGGATTGAGATGATATGAGACAATATCAATCCACGAAGGATAAATCATTAAATATCCCTAGTCAGAGTATTATCGAGATTGGACATCGATAATGCGTAAAAGACTAGTATTACACTTGTGCGCGTTGTGAGGGCATAACAGTATAGTTCTCATATATTTGGGTATAGGATACTCATGCAAGTGTGATAGGAGGTTGTGTTTACCGATGGTACGGGAAACAGCTTCGCTCTGGATAGACCCCTCGGAATTCCATTGGTAGTATGACTATGTGTCTATGGAAGTCCGAAATCAGGGTAGGTGTATTTGGTCTTAACCTGAGACTTGCACCGCTAATACTTGCGACAATCAATATACTTTGGTTTTAGGTCGTTCAGGGCTTTAACAGGTTCTGTGTACGCATTTGCTTGGTATACTGAGAATCGTAGTGTGTTGGGTGTGATGTCAAGACGGAAGTATCACTCCAGTCATATGGAGATGATGATCGCATAGGGATACAGAACTGGTTCTCTAAGGGTTGCAACCATCGGGATAATATGACTGGTCATGATTATCCGATAATAAAAAGACTAGTTGCTAGTGATCCGATATATGCTTCGTACGGGGCAGACATTGTACCAGCCCCAGACCTTGCATGTGATCATCTGATACTGGATCGAAATACGCAATACTACGTATATTACGCCTGATATAGATCGCTTAATCCTGTAAGGATGTTTCTGGAGAATTGGGCAGGCATGACGCTTTACTAGAAGCCAACCTTGTCTTGTAAATCAGTACAAACGTAGTACGAGGTACTTACGTGTTCGGATAGTCCGACGACCGAATTTACTGCCAACATATCTGGGGATCTCATGGGTCACTTCCCGAAGATTCACCGATGACGTATGACTCGCACTTTAATTAATATGGGATTAATTAGATGAGAGAGAAAATTAATCTGGGATTAATTGCGGAGATATTTTATCTGGGATAAAATATCATTTAGAGAGAGATAACGATTAATTTGGAATTAATCGATAAAATAATATCTTCGATATATTATACGAAATTGGATTTCGACGTGGAATTAAAATTAGATTTTGATTCGAGCGAACGAGTTAATTTAGAATTAATTCGTTAGCGACGTGAATAGTGATTTCGCTAGGCATAATCATTTAATTACGACGCAACGGAAAATTCGTTAATTTGGAATTAGCGAACTCGAGCCCGAGAGTGTTTGCGAGTGCATTCGCATTTCGAATTCGAGTGCGGCACGCAAGTCACATCTAGCTTCACATCCATCATCAATCAAGTGATATATGTCTTTCACTTTGAGTGATTGACACCATGTCATTATTCATGATTGATGGTGGTAGTTGGCAAGCTTTAATGCTTGACTTTTGGAAAGAGAAAAGTTGGTAATTAATTTTGGAAATTGAATATGTGTATTAGATACACAAATCTAACCAACCATTCATCTCTCTCTCACTTCTTCTCTTCTCTCCTCACACGCCCAAGGTGGGCTGTTTTGTTTTCTTTCTATTTTTCAGGTCACTGCGAGAATGGAGAGGAAGAAATAGGGTAATTTTGTGGTAAAAATTGCCAAGTGCTAGCACACAAAAGGGTCACGCGAAGGTGATAGGGAAACCGCACACGTGAGCAAGGAATCAACACAAAGCTTGGAGCTCCAAATTTGTTGATGATTGCCGAAAATGGAGGACACCATTGCAGCTCACTTCCGAGCTTCTCAAAGGGCAGAAAAAGAATTTTTGTTCTTCACAGCATCGCCTCAATCGATCATTGTGAGTATTCCGCAACTCCTTGATGTATTCGCATGTTGTTTCATTGCTTTTTATTCGATCCTCGGGACCGTGGAAACTCCAACATGGTATCAGAGCGTTGTTAAAAGCATGAAACTTGATTTAGGGTTAAAATTGGGTAAATTGTATTTGAGCATGATTTAATGAAATTGGATGATTTAGTATGCTTAAATATAGTTTAATTGAAGATTGATTGGATCAATTTCATGAAAAATTGTTTGGAACAAATTTGCCCAAATTTTAGGCTTGGCCGAAAATGATAAGTGCCCTAAATGTCTTGGAATTTGTTTCGCTGATCATTGGATGACTTGAAACGATTGAGAATGTTGATTTTATGTCGATGTGGATTTAATTGGATTGAAACCGAATCGGACACAAATATCCCCAAATTGCCGAGACTATAGCATGTACATATGGGTTTGATTTTTGATAATTGTGTTGGACACTATTTGATGTTAAAGCATGATTATGATTAGTGTGTGTAAATGAGGATGGAAATGTTGATTTATGTAATTAATTATGTTATGCACTTTGTTTAATTAAATTGTGAAATTGAATTTTTGTGATTTAATTAAATGGGCTTAAATTGGATTTGGGCTTGTAATGTTGTAAATGGGCTAATTGGGCTTGGTTGTACCAAGTTAGGTTTAGGCTAAATTGGTTGGATCCAATTGGCCCAAAACCGCTTCCATAAAGCCCAAATGCGACTAATGGACCTTAATTATTTTAATTGTGCCTAATGGGCCTAAATTGATTTCTAGGCTTATGGGGTTACTCCTTGATTGGGCTTTGGTTATTGGGTTTTACCCAAGTTGACCAAAAGTCCACGCCTTAAAGAAATTAATTAAAAGCCCATTGGACTTTAATTAAATTAACGTTGGACGTTAATCGGGCTTTGAGACCCGTAACGATTAAAATTTGGAATTTAAGTCGTAAAGGTTTGTTAATAAAGTGTGATATTTAATTTGGAATTAAATAGCGAATTAGTATTAAATGCAAATTGAATTAGATTTAATTTTGTAGTTTAATTTAATTCAAGAATTCGTACTTTGAGTACTTATTCGCAAAACGAGTTTGACTCGCGCAAAATCAAATCGTTGTTTGAACATTGGATGGTCATTAATTATCAGATTAATTAATTGGATTAGATTGATTGATAACATGCTTGTGTGAATACATGGTTACGATGCATGAATAATGTATATCGGATGGATATTAGATGGGTGAGGCAATTTTGGAAATTATTGTAATAAATTTAGAATTTATTAATTGGACCTGCCTGTCCAGCCTATTACCTCATTTCTCATTGTATTTCTCTTCTCACCTATTCCCTTCAATATAAATGAGGTTTCTTTAGAAGTGTAGTGTAACGGGTAGAAGTGATACATGTGCTAGCGGGAGAGAGGAAAGAGAGAGAGATTTGATCTAGGATCAATGTGTAAAGTATCCATCCGCATATCATTATTATTTATTTATTTACGAGCCTTATTATGTGTTTAGAATGCATGTTTAATGGTGTATGATGATGAGACCTTAACAAAGATAATAAATTGGTTTCCAATTTGCACGCGAAAAAACCCTCACAAAATATTAAGCGTTTTTCCTTCCATTGAGTGATTCTTACTCAAGATCCAAGACTGGCATTGGTTTGTTGGCCAAGTCAAGGCCTTTGTCCATCGAGGATGTGTTTGAATCATGAGCTTTGTTCCATATCGGTGTCTTGTCCAAGTTGTGGTTTGTTGGCCAAAGTCAAGACCACTTCTTGTCCATCGACATTGATTACGAAGCTTTCCATGGTCAATGGGTTCCGCTTAACTGGGATCACTAAGTTTGTTGTGCCAAAGCCAAGGCTTAGTTGATTCAGAGAAAAAGGTTATGCAATATATTGGATATATTGGCATATATAAGATATATGTTTCGGACTTGGATGTCCCCCTACTGGATCTAGGAATTGGATGGGATCCAATTGATCTTAGAGATCTACCTAGTTATTATCATACAATTTGTTGGCCAAAGTCAAGATTGTGTGACATTTAACGGGATCCTAGCCTACTAGGAAACACGGTTTCCCGAGTACTCGACAGAGGGTTAGAGGCTCGCCGAAAAATAGTGGGAGGCAAGAATTAAATTTGCAATATTCGTTTAATAACTTGCCATACGCGCTCATATCAAAATCATTCGTCAAATAAATTAAATGTTAGTTGGACTAATATTTAAATCGTTGTTTTAATAAACAGTTGGACTGTATTCAAACTATTCATTTATAGTTGATTATATAATTAGATTATAGTAATCAATATAATTGAATTTGAATTATTAAATTATAGTTGATTATATAGTTGGACTATAGTAATCATTATAATAAATAATACCTAAATCGTTGATTAAATAGTTGGACTATTAGAATCAACAAATAATTGAAAGATTGACATTTAAAACATAATCCTAGGGAAAATGTATTTAAATGGTTTAATTTTCATATTGGGAATAAAATTTCAGGATGGTCCTGGAAAATAATAAGTTACTTTATTTGATAAAATAACATATTAGACCTAAGCCCGGAGTTAAGCAAATAGTAGAGCATGACATATTTGGAATATTCATGTGATGATAACTTTAGTGCTTAATCCATTAAGCTTGCCGCATAGACTCTTTAATTTCTTGATCAGAACTAAGGATTAGATCCTTAAAGTATGATAATGAAATTGAAAGATCTTCATAGATTTATTCTTAGATCTTAGAAGCTATTAAATTGCAATAGTAAACTCTTAGAGAGTTAAATGGCTATTCTCAAGGAGACAAAGCCAAAGTATGCAATAAGGCGAGAAGCGCAAGGCACATCTTATTTCGACATTCTAAAAGGCCAAGGCTTGGCCAAAGGCTTCTGGAATGTGGAAAATGGCAAAGGCAAAATCATTATAATCTTCTAGGAAGATAAATGACATATCTCAAAATGTCTGCCTAAATTGTGGCAAACGGGATCGCGGAAGCGTGACTGCCGTTTGGACAAAGCAACATGAAGGAATTGAAGAACGAGCAAGGCTCTGACTTTAAATATGTTTGTCATAAATATGTTCACTACTAGTATTAAAATTGGATTTGAATACTTAGTGTGATACATAAATATGTTATGGTGTTCAGAATCTGCTTTGAGCAGGATACTAACTTCCATTGAGATTAATCTGCGAATCGGAAACGGGACGAAAGTCGTTGTTTTAATCGTAGGTACCTAAGTTTAGGAACTACCTTAAGGGTATGTACTTAAATTAGGAAACTGTTAAAATGTAACTAGTTTGACTAGATACATTATCTCTATATCAGGGTTTAACCCGTTGTGGGTATACCTTTATATTCTAGAACACTAAAGTGTTTTATTATATAAAGATGATATTGAGATTAACACATTAGATGTGAATAACAGATTTATATTGTGAATATAAATAAATCTCAAACATATAACATGACAAACAAATAGCTCAAACTGAATTAATCAGTTGAGACTTATAAGTGGCGTTGTTGTCGGACACAATTTAAACAAGACTCGTATATCCCACTTTCAAGAGTCGAGAGTGGATACTAGGAAAAATTTGATTCTATTCAAATAAAGTCTACTAATCTAGTTTATTGGGCAAGGTGCCTAAAACACCTTTACTTGGTAAAAGTGTAAATGCCACCGATCTGTTAGCTCTAGTTCATAGTGAAGCAAGTGGGCCCATGTCTAGCTAGGCTAGAGGTGGATATGAATATTTCGTGACCTTTACGGATGTGGCATCACGTTATGGTTATGTGTTTCTTTTGAAGAACACAAATCAGAAACTTTTAAAGTTTCGACACGAAATAGACAAACAGATCGGCTAAAGTATTAAACCATCACAGTAGACCATGATGAAAATACTTAAGCAATAAGTTTCTCATATACTTGAAAGAGTATAGTATTCTTTCAATGAGGACTCCTCCCGGAACACGTCAATTTGACGGGTTTGTCCGAACTGAGAAACCGAATTTTGTTAGACATGATAAGGTTAATCATGAGTGCTCTGAGCTACCATTTCCTTCAACGGATAAGCATAACAGTGAAAAATTTATTTAGAATAAGGTTCCATAAAAATCTGTTTGACAGTATTATTAGATATGAACAGGAAAGAAACCGGGTTTCTCATCCTGAAGATTTGGGTATGTTAGGCATATGTTTGGATGATACCAAACTACAACCCAATCGGATAAGTGCCTAATTGTAGGTTATCCTAGGGATACCAAAGTATAGTACTTATACAACTCACATGAGAACAATTAATTGTTGTTCGCCATGCGGTTTTCCTAAGAGGAACACCTATATGCAGTAGAAGTAGTAAGTGGGAGGAAAGTAAAACTCGATGAAAATCGGAGTAGTAATAGTAAGTAGTAATATTGTTCCAGGGCACCGATTCCTAATGGAACACAAATATTTCATCAAGGATGTAACTATACCAGTAATCTTCGAATACACAAAAACCACGTAAGTCAGAGAGAGTCAGAAAACAACCTGGGGTATGGGTTTCCGATCTCACCTCATAAAGATGTCAACCTTATTGAGGAATACGAACTGACTACGTATGAGGAAGTGATACAAGGTATCGACTCCCTATTATGGCAAAGTGCCATGAATCCGAAATGGATTCCATGTATACCAACTATGTTTGGAAACTAGTTGATGTACCGCAAGGCATTGTGCCTATTGGTACAATATAAGTCTTCAAGGAAGACATACATGGAAGGCAACATACCAACGTACTAAGCTAGGCTTGTAGCGAAAAGGTATCGTTATCAACATTGTGTCGATTGCAACGAAACCTTTTACCTGTTGCCACGGTAAATCCATTTGGATAATGCTTGCTGATGCTGCATGTTTCATTTATGAAATATGTCAGCTTAACGGAAAAACCGCTTTCCTTAACGGAAATCTTTCGGAGGATGTTTACAACATCCTGACGGTTTTGTCGTACCAAAACTAGCAAACAAGGTTTGCAGGTTATTCGATCCATGTATGGATTGAAGCAAGCAAGTTCTTGGAATTATTGTTTTGATGTAATCATAATGGAATATGATTTAATTCAAAACGAAAATGATTCTTGTGTATATAAGAGGGTAGTGGGAGCGCACACTGACAATAATGTTGTCCTATACAATGATGATATGTCATTTCTTGGAAATGATATTCCCATATTACAATCGGTGAAAGCTTGGCTTTCATGAAAATTCTCCTTAGAATTCTTGGGAGAAACACCTTTATTCTAGGAATAAGGATCTACTGGGATAGATTTAAAGTTGTTGATTCTCTCCGAGAACTCGTACATTGAAAAATGTACGCGACCTAATGTCTCATACGCTTTGAGCATATGGATTCACAATTAGGCAATCCAGGTGAGAGTCACTGGATTGATGTTAAGAAAATCCGTTAGTATCTTAGAGAACTAAGGATGCTGTCTTAAACTATGGAGAATGAGAACTTGAAGTGTCTAAGATCACTGTAGCAAGTTTCCTAAACCGATAAGACGACTATAAGTCGCATAAAGGTACTATAAAGTTTGAATAACGGAACAGTGAGCTGGAAATCTTCCAAGCAAGATACTGTTACCGAATAAATAACAAATGCGGGTTATTGCTGCAGATGAGGCAGCAATAGAAGCCATTTGGGTTGATAATAAATCTAATTAGATTAGATATAGTTCTGTTAGCAGCTGAGCTAGGCTACAGCGCAGGCTAAAGAAGTAATGGTCTCACCAACGATCCAGATATATACTTCGAAAATTCATCTGATTCGTTCGGATCATACATCGTGGCGATGTGATGATCGAATAAATCGCATCAGATGATAATCATGCAAATCCGCTGACGAAAGCCTTTTCTCAGCAATTTGAGCGAACCGTACATAGTTCGGGTGTAAGACACTCGAGTGACTGGCTATAGGCCAAGTGGGAGATTTTTGGACAGTTATGACCTATAGCGTCACTATTTTGTACAGATCATGGTGTTATTGTACAAATTAACTATGTGACAAAGGAGATTGCTCTCTTATCATTTGTGATTAGATCACCAAGATGTATAAATGATATGAGGTCCTTATAATTTATTCATGGGTTGAGATGATATGAGACAGTATCAATCCACGAAGGATAAATCAATAAATATCCCTAGTCAGAGTATTATCGAGATTGGACATCGATAATGCGTAAAAGACTAGTATTACACTTGTGCGCGTTGTGAGGGCATAACGGCATAGTTCTCATATATTTGGGTATAGGATACTCATGCAAGTGTGATAGGATTGTGTTTACCGATGGTACGGGAAACAGCTTCGCTCTGGATAGACCCCTCGGAATTCCATTGGTAGTATGACTATTGTCCTATGGAGTCCGAAATCAGGGTAGGTGTATTTGGTCTTAACCTGAGACTTACACCATTAATACTTGCGACAATCATATACTTTGTTTTAGGTCGTCCAGGGCTTTAACAGGTTCTGTGTACGCCTCTGCTGGGTATATTGAGAATCGTAGTGTGTTGGGTGTGATGTCAAGATGGAAGTATCACTCCAGTCATATAGAGATGATGATCGCATAGGGATACATAATTGGTTCTCTAAGGGTTGCAACCATCGGGATAATATGACTTGGTCATCATTATACGATAATAAAGAGACTAGTTGCTAGTGATCTGATATATGCTTCGTACGGGGCAGACATTGTACCAGCCCCAGGCCTTGCATGTGATCATCCGTTACTGGATCGAAATACGCAATACTACGTATACTATGCCTGATATAGATCGCTTATTCCTGTAAAGATGTTTGTGGAGAATTGGGTAGGCATGGCGCTTTGCTAGAAGCCAACCTTGTCTTGTAAATCGGTATAAACGTAGTACGAGGTACTTACGTGTTAGGATAGTCCAACGACCGAATTTACTACCAACATATCCGGGGATCTTATGGGTCGTTTTCTGAAGATTCACTGATGACATATGACTCGCACTTTAATTAATATGGGATTATTAGATGAGAGAGAAAATTAATCTGGGATTAATTGCGGAGATATTTTATCTCAGATAAAATATCATTTAAAGAGAGATAACGATTATTTGGAATTAATCGATAAAATAATATCTTCGATATATTATACGAAATTGGATTTCGACGTGGAATTAAAATAGATTTTGATTCGGGTGAACGAGTTAATTTAGAATTAATTCGTTAGCGACGTGAATAGTGATTTCGCTAAGCATAATTATTAATTACGACGCAACAGAAAATTCGTTAATTTGGAATTAGCGAACCCCGAGCCCGAGAGTGTTTACGAGCGCATTCACATTTCGAATTCGAGTGCGGCAAGCAAGTCACATCTAGCTTCACATCAATCGTCAATCAAGTGATATATGTCTTTCACTTTGAGTGATTGACACCATGTCACTATTCATGATTGATGGTGGTAGTTGGCAAGCTTTAATGCTTGACTTTTGGAAAGAGAAAAGTTGGTAATTAATTTTGGAATTGAATATGTGTATTAGATACACAAATCTAACCAACCATTCATCTCTCTCTCACTTCTTCTCTTCTCTCCTCACACGCCCAGGTGGACTGTTTTCTTTCTATTTTCTCAGCTCACTGCCGAGAATGAAGAGGAAGAAATAGGGCAATTTTTGTGGCAAAAATTGCCAAGTGCTAGCACACAAAAGGGTCACGCGAAGGTGATAGGGAAACCGCACACGTGAGCAAGGAATCAACACAAAGTTTGGAGCTCCAAATTTGATGATTGCCGAAAATGGAGGACACCATTGCAGCTCACTGCCGAGCTTCTCAAAAGGCAGAAAAAGAATTTTTGTTCTTCATTGCATCGCCTCAACCGATCATTGTGAGTATTCCGCAACTCCTTGATGTATTCGCATGTTGTTTCATTGCTACTTATTCGATCCTCGGGACCGTAGAAACTCCAACAATAATAAATTAAATCTATACTACCAAGATTAATGTTAATTTACTAAGTTAATATTAATTTAAGTTTGCAGTTTATAATAATTACAGGATAATTTCATTAGTGTCGCGTTTGTATCTATGTTCGAACGAGACTGTCCAGTGTGTGTACGTTCGTGTTGCGTTTGACAACGCGTTCGAACGAAGTATTTCCAGAGAGTTCACGTTCGAGTAGCGTTTGATAACGAATTCGAACGGAATGATTCCAGAGAGTTCACGTTCGTATAGCGTTCGAAAATGCATTCGAACGGAATGATTCCAGAGAGTTTGCGTTCGAGTTACGTTTAGGACGTGTTCGAACGTTCTTAGGCAGAAGGCTTGCGTTCGAGTTGCGTTTGAAGACGCGTTCGAACGTTCTTACAAAATTTCCGATTTAAGCCTTCGCGTTCTTCGGGCGTTCGAACTCCCTACGGGTTTTTCATGCACAGTTCGTATTTTTCCAGAAAATTTTTAACCTAGCATGCGAATTACTATCTAAATACACTAGTGCAATAAGTTCTTAAGATTGTGGTTCTTGTAGTGTCATTGAATATAAAAAACAACATGCTATAAACAAATCAAACCAGAAAGAATACTAATAAAACTTATCAAAACCCTAAAAACCTAAAGCATAAAACTGTAGATAAAAAACTTGGAAAAAACAATGACAAATCCAAGTCGAGATCTCTCTCTGTCCTTAAGAACTTATTGGCCCCGTCACAGGTGCTTTACGGATTCACAATTGACCAATGTTCTCCCAGGATAACTTGGTTCCTTCTTGTCCAAGGAGCACTCATTGACAAGTATATGAATAAGGAAATTGGTAGAACTCTCTCTTAAAACCAAAAGAAAACAGTGACTTAAATTCGGATTTATTTTATATCTCTTGTTGGTGACATGATGCCTCTTTTATAAGGCATGGAGGGTGCCAAAAGGGCACCCCTTGGGGTGGGATGCAACCCTCCTAAGGATTGCAACCTTCTCTTGCACCCCTAGTGTCAAAAAGACATAAACACCCATCATTTAATGAATATTGTAAGAATTTCCAATAATTTTTTTCAAAATGATTTGTTTGTGAAAGTGAGATATGTATCTATTCTAAACTGCTAAGCTTCTCATATGGAGAATAAAATAAAATGTTCGGATTTTTTTACTACTTCAAAACTAATGCAATGCCGTTTTGTTTTTTGGTACCTATAACTTGCTTGTTACGCTATTGCATTGTATTAGGTCATTTGATTTTAGTACCCGAAGATTTTATGCTAAATACTATTCTTAATAATTTCCAACCTCCCTCTTTACCTATGTTTTTGTTCACTGAACTGACATTTCGGAAATCATACTCCTGCATCTGTAAATATGAGCTGCCTCCGATTTGTAAATATGAGCTGCCTCTCTCTCTCTCTCCAGCAATATGCCAATTGAATCCATTATCCATCTGAAGCTTGTGATTTAGTTTTTGATGTAGTAAGGACTAAAAATAAAGTAGAACATGGCTTTTCAATTCTGGTTGCGAATGCATGCTCCTGCTTCTGCCTGGAGTCAAAATAGTTTTCAAAAATTTCTACACATATACTTAAAGTTTCACTCATCTATCATAATTTTTTTTTTGAATCATTAGAAGTCCCACCGCCAAACCACTCATCTCCGGTTTAAGCGAAGCAAGTAAAATCCTCCGGCTGTCTCAGGCTCTTACAAGAAACGCACTATCTGGATTCGAACACATGACCTAAATGTGAAATCTTGAACCATACACCACCAAATTACGCCTCTTTGGGACATCTATATCATATTTGTTTTAACTAAACTATTTCAAAAAATGTCATTTGTTGATGGTATTTTTTGTTATAAGTACTTTGAAAAGTTCGGCAAGGGCAGAGATGAGATTTTCCCTTTTGGAGGGTCAAGGGTTCAGAGGGTTTGGGTTATTCCTCGGCCAGAAAGAGAGTCCGGACATAGTTTTCTGAATCTTACCGACCAGAGCACATAGTATGGTACAGATTAATAGACCAACCACCTCATAGCAGAGACCGATCACGAAAGATGGGTTGGACAGTTTAGACTGACCACAGCAGAAGCCCGTTAGATCAGTTCAGTTCTGTTTCACCTTTAGTACCAGGGAAGACGAGTTCGGATATTTCGAGTCGGGGCAGAAATAGTTTGGAAGCTCAGCAGGTCACTTGGACGACCTCTTAAAGACCGACGCAAGATCAGAGTTGTTGGATTTTTTCCCTTCAAAATGTGTCTTTTTTCGAAGGCACTTTACATGCTGGCTTCATTATTATTGCGGGTGGCAGGGGTAGAGACGGTGTATGTTGACTGTTGATGTCAGGATGTAGATGGATTGCTTTCGGTGAGTGTGAGACAATCTTGGGGCAGAGAGCTCGTCAATCAGTCGGAAATCCACGTGGCTAACGTCATAAAGTTGGGGGAACAGTGTTACTTTTTCTTAGTATATAAAGGGAGGGTAGTCTCATTTGTATAGGTTGGATGGTGGTTGGTTGGAAAATTCTTATTCAAGCACCACTTGTAAGAAAACACAAATCAAACAACTCGGTTTTCTTCAGACCAGCCCACAAAGAGGTCGGCCGAACTAGTTTAGGGTAATAAAAGCAACACCCCATTTTGTGCCCGTGGACGTAGGTTGGACTTGCTCCTCCGAACCACATTAAAACCCTTTTGTCGATCTGTGTGTTTATTTTGCCTTCTGCTAAGTTTACTTTTGGTCCTCCATAACCAAATAAATTCACAGTTGAAAGAGGATTGTCCCGGGAGCACTATCCCGATATTGCCCCTGAGAAAAATCACCCGTCAACAGTTGGCGCCGTCTGTGGGGAAAGAACGAAAAGTAACTTACGTAGTAAGACGATGGTAGAAGGTGGAAACCATGGGTCGTTGGAGAGTTCAGCAGCATAGTGGTTTGGGAAAACAAAAGAAATGATGGATGAAAGAGAAATGGAGCGAGCAGAAGCTGGTCAGAACGGAAAAGGGAAAGAGATCGCAAGGAGAGAGAAGGTCGGCAATAGCTCTCCTCATTGAGCTGTAGATTGGAGTTCAGACTAAAAGCTGTGATCATACTACGAAGCAAGAACTATAAAATTATTGTAAGAGCCTCTCTCGAAATGACCCGCGGAGAGTTGTAAGAAGGGCGGTGGGCCCCTTGAATATGAGTAAGGCTTTCTCTTTCGAATTAAAAAATTTGTCCATTTTACTTGTTTATTAATTGGATGTGAAAGACATGTTCAATATTCATGGGGTGTGCTCGATGTGAAGGGGTGATCGGTAATTGGGAAGAGCACCAAGCCTGTGGCACGCCAATCCCAGGTGTCATTATCAAACCCCGGGTGGAAGTGTTCCGACCTGGTTCATTTCACTTTTGAGGATCCAGAACGCGTCAATGGATGGAGTACATGTGTGAAAAGCGTGAACCCCGCGTGGCACGCCAATCTCGGGTGTCATTATCAAATCCTCGAGGTCTCATGGCTCGCATTTTTTAGGAATAGCTCGGGTAAACCGGACCTATGGACGTTTCTCCCCATGCGGGTCGACTGGTGAATCCCATTGAAGACTATCGGAGAGTATGGCATGAGGATGGCTTAATTGCCTCCATGACCATCATGCTCCCGGGTAAACCAGAACCATAGAGGTTTTTTCCCCTGTGAGTCGGCTGGTGAGTCCCGTTGAGTACCATCAGACCACCTGGCTTGGGTATGGCCGAATGGCACCCTTGATTGCAGGAGTCTCGGGTAAACCGGACCCATTGAGGTTTCTTCCCCTGCGAATCGGCTGGTGAGTCCCATTGAGAACCACCCAGGGAGGGCACGCACGGGGTGTCTTCCTCCCCCGTGGGGATTTGCCTGACCGCCTCGGATCGGTGTATCCGTTGCCTGGTTAGCTGGGACACTGAATTGTAAGGTTCAGAATTATTTTGGAGGCGCCGGGCAGGACATTGCCTCGGAGCACCCGAGTTGTTATTTTTACTTCTTGAATTTGTGTGGAGTATGTGCTAAGTCACCTCCATTTTGTTAACTTTACATTGTTCCATTTTTTATTTTTAGCTGATGTCTAGCAATGGGACGCCCGCGCTAGGATCCACAGAGTCTCAGAGGTTGAAAATTTTCCTTCATGTAAGTCTCACATGCTCTACCAGCTCGGGACTGGAATCGTTCCGTCAAGTCTGTATCGTTCCACCAGCTCGGGGCTGGATTTTTTTCCCTCCAAAACGTGTCTTCTTTCGAAGGCACTTTACAGGCTGGCTTCATTATTATTGTGTGTGGCAGTGGGTATAACGGCGTTATATGACAGGATGTCAGATAGTAGGATTACTTTCGTTGAGACAATCTTGGGGCAGAGAGCCTGTCAATCAGTCAGAAATCCGCGTGGCTAACATCATAAAATTGGGGGGAACAGTGTTACTTTTTCTTAGTATATAAATGGAGGGTAGTCTCATTTGTATAGGTTGGATGGTGGTTGGTTGGAAAATTCTTATTCAAGCACCACTTGTAAGAAAACACAAATCAAACAGCTCGGTTTTTTTCAGACTAGCCCATAAAGAGGTCGGTCGAGCTAGTTTAGGGTAACAAAAGCAACACCCCACTTTGTGCCCATGGACGTAGGTTGGACTTGCTCTGCTGATCCACGTTAAACCCACTTGTCGATCTGTGTGTTTATTTTGCCTTCTGCTAAGTTTGCTTTTGGTCCCCCATAACCAAACAAATTCACAGTTGAATGAGGATTATCCCGGAAGCACTGTCCCAATATTGCCCCTGAGACGAAAATCACTCGTCAACAGTTGGCGTCGTCTGTGGGGAAAGAACGAAAAGCAACTTGCGTAGTAAGACGATGGTAGAAGGTGGAAACCATGGGTCGTTGGAGAGTTCAGCACCAGAGAGGTTTGGGAAAATAAAAGAAATGATGGATGAAAGAGAAAGGGAGCGAGGGGAAGCTGATCAGAACGGAAAAGGGAAATGGATCGCAATGAGAGAGAAGGTCGGCAATAGCTCTCCTCATTGAGTTGTAGATTGCAGTTCAGACTAGAAGCTGTGATCGGACTACGAAGCAAGAACTATAAAATTATTGTAAGAGTCTCTCTCGAAATGACCCGCAAAGAGTTGTAAGAAAGGCGGTAAGCCCCTTGAATATTAGTAAGGCTTTCTCTTTCGAATTAAAAAACTTATCTATTTTACTTGTTTTTTAATTGGATGCGAAAGACATGTTCAATATTCATGGGGTGTGCTCGATGTGAAGGGGTGATCGGTAACTGAGAAGGGCACCAAGCCCGTGGCACGCCAATCTCGGGTGTCATTATCAAACCCCCAGGTGGAAGAGTTTCGACCTGGTTTCTTTCACTTTTGAGGATCCAGAACGCGTCAAGGGATGAAGTACATGTGGGAAAAGCGCGAACCCCCAGTGGCACGCCAATCCCTGATGTCATTATCAAACCCCCGAGGCCGGAGCGTTATTATCCCATGGCTCATATTTTTTAGGAATAGCTCGGGTAAACCGGACCCATGGATGTTTCTCCCCCTGCGGGTCGGCTGGTGAATCCCGTTGAAGACTATCGGATAGTATGATATGGGGATGGCTTAATTGCCTCCATGACCATCATGCTCCCGAGTAAACCGGACCCAGGGAGGTTTTTTCCCCTGCGAGTTGGCTGGTGAGTCTCGTTGAGTACCATCAGACCACCTGGCTTGGGTATGGCCGAATAGCACCCTTGATTGCAGGAGTCTCGGGTAAACCGGACCCATGAAGGTTTCTTTCCCTGCGAGTCGGCTGGTGAGTCTCATTGAGAACCACCCAGGGATGGCACGCACTGGGTGTCTTCCTCCCCCGTGGGGATTTGCCTGACCGCCTCGGATCGGCGTACCCGTTGCCTGGTTAGCCGGGACACTGAATTGTAAGGTTCAGAATTATTTTGGAGGCGCCGGGCAGGACATTGCCTCGGAGCACCCCGAGTTGTTATTTTTACTTCTTGAATTTGTGTGGAGTATGTGCTAAGTCACCTCCATTTTGTTAACTTTACTTTGTTCCATTTTTTATTTTTAGCTGATGTCTAGCAAGGGGACGCCCGCGCTAGGATCCACAAAGTCTCAGAGGTTGAAAATTTTCCTTCATGTAAGTCTCACATGCTCTACCAGCTCGGGACTGGAATCGTTCCACCGAGTCTGTATTGCGCCGAGTCTGTATTTCTCTACCAGCTCGAGGCTGGATTCGTTCCGCCTAGTCTGTATCGTTCCACCAGCTCGGGGCTGGATTCGTTCCGCCGCGCCGAGTCTGTATTGTTCTACCAGCTCGGGGCTGGATTCTTTCCGCCGAGTCTCTATTATCCCACCAGCTCGGGGCTGGATTCATTCCGTCGGGTTTTTTTATCCCACAAGCTCGGGGCTGGATTCGTTCAGCCGAGTCTGTATTGGTTCTACCAGCTCGGGGCTGGATTTATTCTGCCTAGTCTGTATTATCCCACCAGCTCAGGGCTGGATTCGTTCCGCCTAGTCTGTATCGTTCCACCAGTTCGGGGTTGGATTCGTTCCGCCAAATCTGTATTGTTCCACTGGCTTGGGTCTGCTCTTGTACCACCGAGATCGATGTTCTTTCCGGCTTGGGGCTGGATTCGTTCCACCGAGTCTGTATCGTTCCACCAGCTCGGGGCTGGATTCGTTCCACCGAGTCTGTATTGCGCCGAGTCTGTATTGCTCTACCAGCTCGAGGTTGGATTCGTTCCGCCAAGTCTGTATCGTTCCACCAGCTCGGCTGGGATTCGTTCCGCCGAGTCTGTATTGTTCTACCAGCTCGGGGCTGGATTCTTTCCGCCGAGTCTCTATTATCCCACCAGCTCGGGGCTGGATTCATTCCGCCGGGTCTTTATTATCCCACCAGCTCGGGGCTGGATTCGTTCAGCCGAGTCTGTATTGTTCTACCAGCTCAGGGCTGGATTCATTCTGCCTAGTATGTATTATCCCACCAGCTCAGGGCTGGATTCGTTCCGCCTAGTCTGTATCGTTCCACCAGTTCGGGGTTGGATTCGTTCCGCCGAATCTGTATTGTTCCACTGGCTTGGGTCTGCTCTTGTACCACTGAGATCGATGTTCTTTCCGGCTTGGGGCTGGATTCGTTCCACCGAGTCTGTATCGTTCCACCAGCTCGGGGTTGGATTCGTTCCGCTGAATCTGTATTGTTCCACCGGCTCGGGTCTGCTCTTGTACCGCCGAGACCGATGTTCTTTCCGGCTCTACGCTGGATTCGTTCCACCGAGGCTCTTTGTCCTTCCCGCTCGGGGCCGGATTCGTTTCGTCGATGTTTTATTCTTTAGCTCGGGGTCGGGTTACATCCCACCGAGTCCATCTCAATTGTCTGGGGACATAATATTCCTCCAGAGCCAAGTGTTATTCTCTGCTCGGGGTCGGGCTACATCCCACCGAGTCCATCTCATTGGTCTGGGGACGTAACATTCCCCCAGAACCAAGTGTTCTTTTTACCTCGGGGTCAGGTTACGTCCCACTGAGAGGTTTTTCATCGGCATGGGGACGGAGCATTCCCCCATGGCCGGATCTTTGTGGGTATGAGGAGGTGACATTCCCCCAGAGCCAAGAGTGTTGATACGTCGGGGTCGGGTTACGTCCCACCGAGAGGTTTGTCATCGGTATGAGGTCAGAGCATCTTCCTCATGGCCGACTCTCTATTGGTCCGGGGGGGTAACTTTCCCTCAGAGCCTAGTATTATGTTGGCTAGTGGTCGGGTTACGGCCCACCGAGTGCATCATCATCGGCTCAGGGACAAAGCTTTCCCCTCATGGCCGGGTTCGAATTGGTCGGGATCAGGATCTCTTCTCACATTCAGATTTGTAAGAACGAGTTAGCAAGTTAAAATTTGGAATCATGCTAAGTATAGAAGACAGGAAATGAATCATTCAGAGATAAGCATTAGAAGAGGGAATTGGGCAGCAGGTTTATCTTGATCTGGTCCGGGAGGCAGGATCTCTGGTATAGGCTCTGCATAAGGGATGTCAGTTTCAGTCTGGACGGTGGGAGGAACTTCGGCTTCTGTTGTGATAGCTACCAGAAGGGTAAATGAGGAATTCTCTTCAAGCCAGAGAATCATTTGGATGGGCATCATAATCCTCAGAGACCAAGCACATGAAGATGGCAAGGGAAGACCTGATTGGTAGCAGAGGCAGTTTTCTCTGTGGTTCCTGGAGCGACCACCGACCGGTTGATCGGCACACCATCTTTTTTATAGATCCATGCATCAACTCGCTAACTCGTTGATACCGAGAACTAGGGAACAGATGTTGATGGTGTTTTTTGTGACAAGTACTTTGAACAGTTCGGCAAGGGCAAAGATGAGATTTTCCCTTTTGGAGGGTCAAGTGTTCATAGGGTTTGGATTATTCCTCGGCCAGAAAGAGAGTCCGGACATATTTTTTCGGATCTGGCCAACAAGAGCACATAGTATGGTACAGATTCAGAGTCTGACCACCTCATAGTAGAGACTGATCACGAAAGATGGGTTGGACAATTCAGGACAGTTCAGACCGACCACAGTAGGAGCCTGTTATCTCAGTTCAGTTCTGTTTCACCTTCAGTACCAGGGAAGACGAGTTCGGATATTTTGAGTCGGGGCAGAAACAGTTTGGAAGCTCGGCATGTCACTTGGATGACCTCTTAAAGACCGACGCAAGATCAGAGTTGTTGGATTTTTTCCCTCCAAAACGTGTCTTTTTTCGAAGGCACTTTACAGGCTGGCTTCATTATTATTGCGTGTGGCAGTGGGTAGAACAACATGATGTGACAGGATGTCAGATGGTAGGATTGCTTTCGGCGAGACAATCTTGGGGCAGAGAGCCCGTCAATCAGTCGGAAATCTGCGTGGCTAACGTCATAAAGTTGGGGGAACAGTGTTACTTTTTCTTAGTATATAAAGGGAGGGTAGTCTCATTTGTATGGGTTGGATGGTTGTTGGTTGGCAAATTCTTATTCAAGCACCACTAGTAAGAAAACACAAATCAAACAGCTCAGTTTTTTTCAGACCAGCCCACAAAGAGGTCGGCCGAGCTAGTTTAGGATAATAAAAGCAACACCCCACTTTGTGCCCGTGGACGTAGGTTGGACTTGCTCCGCCGAACCACGTTAAAACCTTCTTGTCGATCTGTGTGTTTATTTTGCCTTCTGCTAAGTTTGCTTTTGGTCCCCCATAACCAAACAAATTCACAGTTGAATGAGGATTGTCCCGGGAGCATTATCTCAATATTACCCCAAGACGAAAATCACCCGTTAACATCGTTACCAAAGGGTCATACACACACACAACAAGAGATGCTAAGAAGCTCAAAACTGCAGAACCAACAAAAAAAAAATGGTAATTACTACAGAGTTATACAAATCACAACATAAAATGCATGGGAGAAAGATGCTATGATAAAAAAGGAGGTTTGTTGTATGATAAATAAGGAAATTTGCTGTGGATGTATCTGATGGCTTCCAGAAGATGATCCCTGTTCAGAGGCTTGCCTAAGTGGGCATCCATTCCAGCCAAAATGGTTTTATCTGCTTCATCACCTGAGATATGAGCAGTCAATGCGATGATTGGGGTACGAACTCTGTAACGCGTCTCCTCCTCACGAATTTGTCTCGTTGCTTCATACCCGTCCATTATCGGCATCTAGGAATCAAGCAAGTGAAGTTTATAAATAATCCCAGATAAAACTCACAACTGCTTCAATGCAATTTAACAGATATATAGTAAAACAGATAAGTTTTATCAGAGAAGGCACTTGAATTATCTACACTTTACCTCGCAGTCCATTAATATGTAGTCATAAGGCAGAATGTGAGGAGCACCAAGATCTCTTTGATCGTTTAGACCACCGCAAACTAGTTGCAAAGCTTCTGCTCCATTTTCGCAAGCCTCAACTGTTGCACCAAGATGTCTAAGATTAATCTCAGCCACTCTTCTAAGCATTGTACTGTCATCGGCAACCAAGATTCTCTTCCCACTCAAGGGTTCTCATACTCTTCCTCTATTTCCGTTTGCCCCTGCCTCGAGCTCTGTCCTTGATCACTGGAAGTAATATCCCTCCTCGAATGTCCACTACTCGAGCTGCCCTCTTCTTGTATCTCATGACGAGTTTTACTTCTCGATTTTCCCTTTCTATAAGGATTCTTTGAATATGATGAGGAACTGACATGATGTTTTGGTTGAATGCCTCCGAATTCTGGCAAAAGTTTTATCACATTATACAAACGGGATCCATGAAAGGGTTTCAACAGAACATCATCATTTGGACCCATGGTCTCTTCTTCAAAGCCATCGAAATTAATTCTGCGTGAAGTTGGTTTATCTAACCAAATAACCTTGCAGTTGCATCTAAGGTCTCTTCTAAACTCAGCCACAATACTAAAAATCTCTGAAAATGGTCCTGCAGTAGCATCAATAACAAGAAGTATGAAACTTGGTGCGCCTCTCCGTTTGTAAACCGGAAGCTTATACTCGGTTCCTTCCATGGCAATTAATGGCATTTCTTTATTAAAACTTGCACTTTCACTGTCACTCCTTGAACTTAAATCTGATTTTCCCAAAGAACTGTGAGGGGAATGGATGCTGAACTTGGATTTCAACCTCTTGAGAGTAGAATGAAGACGCTCCCATCGACTCACAACCGATACACTAATCCCAAGATTCTCCATGAACTTTTTTGCAACTCTGCGCCGCTCTTCGCTTGCAATCAAGAGAACAACTTGGGATCCCTCATGCCAGGAACCAGGGCTAAGAATATTCAGCCTGGGACTGTTTGTGCGAAAGCTCAGACTGGGACTAGGAGCTTTAACGGTCAAATTCATGTGTTGTAATTGTGTGCCGCCACCGTCTGCAGAATCACCAACCAAATCTTTATCTCTTTCTGTAGAGGAAGCCTCGCGTATTGCCAGGAATACATTGAACCTAAAGCAAGTTCCTCTCTCGCCGTTCTCTTTATCCACAATCTCTATGTCTCCGCCCATAAGACGCACCTGTTTCAGAAGTTCAGAAATTTATCTAAGCACTTGTACACTGAATATGTGTTGCGTTTGTCCACTTGGGTTACCACTTTGTTTGAGAGTCTTTTCTACGTGAATTGTCCACATATTTGATGAAATATGTCGGTGTTGCGACTTGAATTATAAACTTGAGTTCATATTTACGAGTGAAATTATAGTACCATCAATCATGGTTCAAGTGGCAACACCTTTAAAAACACTTGTACACAAATGTTATATCACTGAGCTATAAGAAAAAACTGAACAAATATTTACTTACCAGAGACTGAACAATGCCAAGCCCTAAGCCAGTGCCACCTTCTCCTTCTTTGACTTGTACATAATTCTCAAAAACTGATCTTCGCTTGTCTTTGGGAATCCCTTTGCCTGTATCATCCACCTCAAAAGTAAATTCCATAGCATTCTCATCTCTCTTAGCTGCATTCACTGCTTCCAAATCATTGCGTGCTTTCTTGTTCTTGTAAAACAAGCACGACAGAGATTGAAACAAACCATGGGGATTAGAAGATAGTACTGTCGGATTTCCTATTGCCCTAGGCTTCTTAACCCAAGCTCGAACTGACACGTGGCCCTCAGAAGTAAACTTAACAGCATTGCTCAGTAAGTTGGATAATATTTGCTTCAGTTTTCCTCTGTCACCTTTAACATTTGAAAACTTGAGCAGTGAGCCGTCACTTGGATCCAGTACCACTTCCACTCCATTTCTCATAGATACCGGATGAAACAAATCAACTACATCCTCGAGCAATTCCCCCACATTGAAATCTACTTCTGTAAGTTGCATTTTTCCGGCTTCAACTTTGCTTATGTCAAGAATAGAATTCAATAAACCTAAACAAAAAAAAAATATTAATTTTAGAAAGCTTAAATGTACAATGCACATAAATACTCTTATAATTGAGACGTTGGTAGTTTTTAAATTAAAGAATAATAACTTTTAGAGAAATTATCATTTCCATAGAAAATAAGCGAAAATTCAGTTAAACTCAAAAATTTTTAAAATATATCAATTTCAACCCGAAACTCGTAGTTGTGTATCAATTTTCATCTCAAGTTTTAATGAAATTATCATTCTTCTATCCTTAATTTGTGAAAATTGATATACTGTAGAAAGAGAAAAAGAGCAAAATCCCTAATGTTTATTGAAATCAAGCGAAACCCTTGTGATGTTTTGAAACTAATCGAAACCTCTTAACATGGGTATTGCTATAAATATTTTGGTAAGTTTCGCTTAGTTTTAAAACATTAATTAGAGGGTTTCGCTTAGTTTAATCAAACATCAAGAGAGTTTGATTATTTTTCTCCAACTTCTATTTTTAAAAGTATTGTCAATTTTTCTGTGGAAAAATGATAATTTCACTATAAGTTAACATTTAAATAAATAAAGAAAAAACTTACTCAACAAGTCGTTTGCACAAACATCTATTTGTCTTAAATTTGTCTCCAATTCAGAAGCAGGACCAACTTCTGCATAGCATATCTCTATCAAACCAGTAATGCCAGCCAAGGCAGCACGAATATCATGACTCGCGTTTGCAAAAGCAAGACTCTTATTCATACTTTTTCTTTCTGCTTGTTGTGTCGCCTCCATTTGTTTAATGAGAGAGGCACATAAATGCATCTCCTTTTTGGCATCTCTAACCAGTATGAAAATAAAACTCAATACAAAAATTAGAATACTGCCTGTCATTACAACTAGGAGAATGAGCGCAAGCTTGCTAGTACTATGTACAAGGCTGACCAATCCTTTGAGCGGCATTGCCATTGCATAAACCTATATTATCACAGACGAAAAAACAAAGTGCAGTTAGAAGACCATGGGCATGATTAAAAAAGAAAAGGCTGCACTGTCTCGAAAAATTAATGCTCTGACAGGGTGGTAGACACCTAACCCTACCGATTTGGGCTGTGCCTTGCCTAAACACACCGTTTAGGAGCCGCGTTTTAGAAGAGTGAAAAGAATATAACATGCATATATATTGATCAATAGCGATTAAAAAACAAAAACCTAAAAACTTACGGATTTGATGCCAGCGATTTCAAACTGTGAACAATAAACCTGGTAATCCTTTTCGCCAATGGATAATATACCATTACCATCTGTGCATGAAACATACTGAACAGGACTTATTTGTGCCCTAATTTTTGGCTTCGTCACCAATAATTGGAAGGAAATAGAATTGTTCACAACGATCATTCGAGCGTTTGAAAGCCCTTGCTCCAACACTATCCCATCATTGGTTGCTAGGGATAGCTTCCCACCATAAAGATTTATCCCTGTAAATAAATTGATAATCGGTTTGACTGGAAACCCTAACGAGACAGCTCCTCTTGAATTTACACGAGCAGTGTTAAGAAATAGAGCATCATCATCACTAGCTTTACTCCATCCAGTTTCTAAAGAGCCTATTCCATTTGTGCTATTCAAAGCTTTAAGAAACCAGATGCTTGTGTTTACACTCATCAATGGATTAATCATGATGGCTTCTCCATAAAGCTTCCCCGTGTCTCGATCCACAGGCTGCTTGTACCACCATGTGTATGAAGAGTTGGAGTATAATGCTAGGGTTTGGTTACCGTCAATATAGTAGCTAAAGAAGAGACCGTCCAATCCAATATATGAAATCTGTGACATGTGAGGAGTTGTTAATAATGCTTGATACATGGA